>JAJJHY010001290.1:9375834-9394395 GCA_021224005.1 Drosophila setifemur
AAAAAAATTATTTCATAATTTTAGTTTTATATGTCGAATATAAAGATACATTTTATAAAAAAGAACAAACAAATAAATGACTATAATATATTCATAAAAAATCCAAAGCATCTCCAGAACTTAATCCATCGAAAATTAAACTTAATGAAACCCAAGGCGATACACGATACCCTATATGATCGATATATATATGTACACATATGTAGGCTGTTTATCCCCCGACCCCAGACTTTCGGATCGAATCACAAAGTAAAGTAAACAACACTCGCAACGCAATTCATGGACTCCACCTCAGCCGGAGTCAAGTGGGTCGAAATCAGCATAAAAATCCGCAACTGACTGATCCGCTGATTCGCATATACCTATACCTATATCGTATATAGTGCCGTATCGCGTCGGATCGATCCGATTGAATCCGATTGGATCACGCGATGGGATCAAGTAAGTTGCCTGGAACTTATTGCAATTGTAATGCGTTGAATATTGATGAGAACGACAGAGACCACAGACCCAGCCTGCTGCTGCTCTTGGGGTTGAGATTCGATTGGATTCGATTCGCACCGATTCGGATTCGGTTTGGACAGCAAGGGGAAAGGGGGACGCGGTTCCAGCACGTGGAAGCACCCAAGTCGCACCATTTAAATTGTTAAACAGCTTTCGCGTACTACGAGTATATGCCATAGAACCGTTCTCTAGATTAATCAGTTCTAGTTTTCTTGAATATTCTAAGTGTTTATAATGTTTTTTTTTTTTATAAAAAAAAAATAGTTAGAGTTTGGAAAACAATTATTGAGGAAGTTCCAAAAGTAATACATACTTTTTGTTGTGGTAATTTTCATTAACTTTATGTGATTAAATTATTATTTGAAAACTGTTTCCAGATTTCTTTTAACAAAATAAAATACACTTTAAATTAAATTAATTATTCTACAAAGTAGAGATTTTTTAATTGATTTTAATAAACAGAAAAATACCAGTCAAAGGCAGTTTTTCTATATTCAAAAATTAATTAAAATTAAACACTCCAAATAATTGATCCACAAATAAATTTTAATTAAATACAAATTTTAAGGAACTATTCCCATTTATATCTCTTAAGATATTTAAGGAAACTATCTCCAATATATATGCCTTTATATCTGTCAAGATCTTGTTCCCAAATCTGGGCGTTAACTTGAAAGAAAAGAAAAAAGAAAACAAGACCACCAAAGAAAATCTTGTCCCAGGGCCCAGAGCAAGTTACTCGGATTCAACTGGGGTAGGTCATAATTTTTAATGATGCGCGGATTTGTCTCTTGATCATCTCGATCGTAAAACCCGAGAACCCGGGGAATGGGTTGTAATAATATGAATGAAAAATGAAAACTAACAAAAAAAAGGGAACAAGGTGAGAGAAGGTAACAAGGGGGTAAGGTCAGATCCCGGGTGGCCCACATCCAGGTGTCGACGTCGTCGTCGTCGTCGTCGGATTGTTTCTTTGGAGTTCCGACTGCCGGAGATGGAGATGCGGTGTTATCGCCTTGATTTCGTGGGCAAATATTAAACATCTCTCGGATGTGCGGAGCTTTAACGCCGTTTTACCCGGTATCTTCCACTGTTTGTTTTTCTGTCTCAGTTTTTAGTTTTTGTTTTTCGTTTTGTTATTGTTTTTTGCCTTTTGTCGGCGTTTTGATGGGTTTTATCTCATCGGCCGATGCTCCACATACATCATGATGATGATCTTAACCGATCTTTATGATCACCATCCGGAGGGCCGGAACTTGTCGCATGCCAAGACGATTGCGTGTACTCCGTCTCCACTTCCTCCGGTTGGAGGAGGTGTCATATTTGTATCTGGAATTATTCAGAGTTTTTTGTACCAACTCTAACTTTAAAATATTAATTTTTTTCGTTGATTTAAATTGGGAATTTATTTAATATCTGAATTTATTCAGAATTTGTCATCTTTTCAAAATATTAATATCTTTCCTAGATATTAATTGGGAATTTAATAAATAAAAATTAGATTTTACAGTTGTTATATATTAGTATTTTGATGGAGATGAATAAATTCATTTAATCATTCAAATTGTTAGAAGTATAACCCATAATATGTTATATTAAAATATTAACTTATGGTTCCAAAAATGCTTTCTAAAATATATAAAAAAATATCTCGTTTTTCGTTTTATATTTTTCCCAAAGAAATTATTATTGTTATATTGCAAAATCTCCAAATTGTTTAATTATTTTACAAAATATCCGTAATATCCAACAACAAATTTAATGGAAACTTTTCAAGATCAAAAATCACTCCAATTTCCCCAGTTTACTCTCGATTTTAGTGTGAATCTTCTCGTTGACTTCAGATTGTTTTAGTTTTATTTTGGATTTTACAAACTGAAAGGCTGAAAATCAGAGCAATTGGTATGCAAAGTGGCAAAGTGACAGAGTGGCTTAATTTCTTGATGTACCGAAAGGCCGTTTCATTTAATTGCTGAGCCACATTATGTGACAAAGTGACAAGAAGCGGAGCGTGTAGCCCCCCTTTCCCCCTTCCCCCTCTCCCCCTTTTGGGGCCAACACAGTTTGTTGATAAACAAAAAGAGGAAACCAACAAAAAACAGACGAAAACAAATATGTCTTGTAATAAAAAAACCGCAGCCGCAAAACGTTTCTCTCTGTGATAAAATAATTGAAAATAAATTTTATCTACGAATTTCCCACGCTGCCTCCCAGCTGCAGTTCGCGGCTCTCCTCGCAAATTGGCCCAAAACAGATTATTAAGTTAATTTCATGCAAATTAGCTAGACAGAACACAACACAAAAACAGATACAGATACATATGGAAAAACATTAAACGGTGGAAGGTGGAGCGAGTTCATTAGGTGGAAATGCGTTTGCATTTGACTTTATTTCAATTAGCATTCAGAGCGTTCGCCTGGCATTGCGTCTTCTCCATGTGGCACCTGTGGCATGGCTTCGGGTATTGGAGTATCTTCAAAACCCACCCAGACCCGGGCCCAACTCCAGTAACCACCTCCCCCCGCTTATCAGTGGGCGGTTGTGCTCCAATTGCCCAAAAAAGATACATATCATCATCGCTCCCATTGGCCGTGCATTCCACTTGCTCGATGGCTTGAATTTTAATTTCAATTTCACGCGACTCCAAAATCGAGCTTTCAATTCCACGGATTCAAGATCATTTTAGGTACTATTTCCCAGGAAAATCTACGATGCTATTCTCTATTTATATGATTATTTCAGAAAAAAAAAACTTCAACTGCATAATTTCCATTACCCATAATATAAATATTACTGTAATTAATTTCAAACAAAATCTGCACGTTAAAAAATTGGAATAGGAATATATTTTATAATTGATTCTATTCTGTTCTATTGTATAATTAATTTTACAGATGACTTTCTTGTATTTTATTATCATTTTCAAATAACTTAAACGAAATATGTATAAATGCCAATTTTAAATTGTTAATACCATAAATGAGGTGTAGTAGTTTTGTTTAAAGAATTAATCGCAAATCTAATATTTACCATATCTTTATCTGTCCTTTATATATATTTCTCAATCATTTTCATAAACTTTAAACGAAATATCTAATCCAAATAGAGGTAATCCAAAAATTGCTATTACCCAAACCGTTTTGTAACTTTATAGTGCTGCTAAAAATTCTAAATAAATCCTTGGAAAAAAAACCCCCCACAGATCCTTGAGTTTCCTCAGAATCCTTTAATCCCACAATGATCCCACACTCTGATGTTCTCAAAAACAAAAACAAAAGCAGAAAAAAAAGTAAAAAATAAAAACACAGAAGGGAAACCCTATGGACGCTGATTCCCAAACAAAAAAATATAGTATGGGAGTATATATAGTATGTGTGGGGAGAGCGTTATCAGGTGAGATCGGGTGACAAAAATTAACCACACAATGCTGGAGAAATCAATAAAGGACGGAAACAATTAGGCACCTGACTTCCTCAGGATGCCCAATGGATGGATGATACACGGGATGCAGACCTTTGAGGCTCTTGTAACCGATCACGTTCCCCATTCAGGTCGATGGAGATGGGCAGGGGGATGGGGATTGGGAATGGGAATGGGTATGGAGCTGGGGGATGGATCGCCGGATCATCATCGAAGGTGATGTGGCTGTGGATGTGGATTTGTGATCATGCATACACAATGCGTATCATATTTCAACTTGGCCACTCAAAGAGTCGGAGGCACTCGCACTCGCACCTGATGAGAAAACACAATGAGATACAGATACAGCAGCAGCATTGGGCAATCACTTGGTTGACCTCTTTCAGGATGTGTTGTTGTTGTCCACCGACTTGGTGGCTCTTTCTTGATTTTTTTACACTTTTTTTCGAGGGGGTATCCATGTGACGGATTACAAACTACTGGCTGGCTGCTGCTGGTCGGTGGGTTATGTCACTAAATGTGAATGCCCACCACACTCGAAAAATATCACAATTTCGTATCTGTATCCCAGTTTGGGTGCCCGGTTAAATAGATACATTTTTTGCTATTTTTTGGGAGAAGGGTTTGGCTATCTAAAAGTTTCCCTTTTTTTTTTTGGATACGCGTTTTCTGTAGCATTTATTCTTATGGCTTTTAAAAATCAGATTTCAATGCCACAAACTAATTTTCAATTTGTATATTAAACTAATTTATTTGAAAAGATTTTTTATGGTAAATTAAAAAAAAAACCAAATCAAAGCAAAATCAAGCTCTAACATATTTAAAGCGCATATTTGAGATAACTCATCTTTGTTTAACTTTAAAAAATATATCTTCTTATAAATATAATATTAACAGAATATTTTACAATATTTGTATAGCTTACTCTATAGACTTATATTGGTAAATAAATTTTAAAAAATTATATAAAAAAGTTCAGGAACTTTTGGAAATTTCTAAAATCATTTGTATTTCTAATGTTGTTCTTTGAATTATTTGTATAAATTTCATTAAACATTTTAAAAATCATTTTTGCAAGCAGAAAAAATGTGCAACACAATTTGTTATATATAGATTTTTTTGCATTTAAATTTCTTTAAGTGCACAAAGTTGGACCCGGGTCCGAATGCGAGTTGTAGTAGCAGTTACTTTGAGTACTTGGCCAAGTCCGAGCGGAGAGTGCCGAGGGCCATTGATGATGATCCGGCTGGCATATAAATAAGCCCAATGGCCCAGGCCCAGGCCCAGGCCCAACCCAGCCCAGACTAAAGCCACTCCAAACTCCAACCTCAAACCAAACCAAAACCAGAAAGGAAAAAAAAACCCAGAGAGGGACAGAAGCTGATGCGGTGACATCCCCGTGAGGCATCCTCACGTTTTCCACATAAAATACATTTTCGACCGAAATTTGTTTTGGTAGCTGCCTGTTAAACGATTCCCACGGAGCGACGAGCTACTGCGTGGGCGGACGCAGATACGCAGATACACTTGCACAGTACAGCACAGCACAGCACAGATACAGATACATATACAGATGCGACGTCTTACCTAACTAACCTAACGCATCATGATCATCATCGGATGCCCAGATCATCCGCCACTCGATTAGTATGCATCTCGCACTTGGCTGGAAAGCCATTAAATGTGCGAGAGACACGGCGACCTCAAAAATGGCAAACGGCAGAGAGCCAAGCTCAGCTGCAGATAGAGATACATTCCACATCCATCCATCTGTCCAGCCAATCCATCCATCCGAACAACATCAGCATGAGCAGCCACATCGCATCCCCATCAAGTACCAATTTAATGGCAGCTCTCCTCCGTCTCCCACATGCACCAGGAAAAAATATATATATCACAGCCAGATTGTTCAGCTTATAGTACTTAAGTAATCCGAAATTAAAGTTTATAAAAAATATATATTTTCGGAATTTTCAGAGATTTATCTATATATTATCATAAAGTAATCCCTTCTAATTAATCCCCAATCTATGTTTGTTAAATAATATTGCAAATTATATTTTTAGCAATCTTTAGGGCTTTTTAGATTTTTAACCATGAATAAAATGAAATTATAAATAGAATTTAATGAAATCTTCTTAAGTATATTTAAAATAAAATTATTTTTAGTAAGTTTAAAACTATCAATATCAAAAATATTAAAATTATATAATATAGGCTTTCAGTTTTATTATTTATTTTTACAGGCTAAATACAAAAATACTTTTTTGAATTTTCAAAAATTTATAATAATAAAAATCATGAATTTTTTGTATTTTATAATGGAGAAAATCCAAAAAATAATATATGTATTTTCGAACAATTATTTTATTTCAATACTTTATTGGTCTGAAATAAAATCCACCCTTTAATACTTAATAATAATAAATCTAAATACAACAAAATATTTTTGTACCATAAAATATTCCGACATCAAAATATAGTAAAATTAAATCCACCCTTTTAATTATAGGAAATCGTTATTTAGTTTATTTTAATTACAAGAAATCCCATTTTGTTTCTAATAATCAAGCAGGAATCTAATCCCCGATCAGTTTCTTTCTCTGTGATAAAATTAGTATTCCATCAACGGAAGCATTGGACAAGAGTCCAACTGAAGCGGAGGAAGTGCTTCAATCCCAGAGTCGAGTCTCCGTCTCCATCTCCATCTCCGAATCCGTCTCCGGATGAATGATGCTCGGAGAGGTGAGAGCCTGTTGGCTGAGCTCGGCTTTTATGTTTGACACGTTCAAATTGTTCGCTACCTTTTGGTTTTGGTTTTAGTTTTGGCTGTGGCTGTGATTTTGGTTTTGGATTTTGGTTTAATGGGCAAACCATTTAGGTTTTAGCTCCAGGGCCCGATGATCTCGCCGGGGATTTAACGATCCGAGTTGCTGCTCGGTCGTAAAGCCCATGCCATTGATCGCAATCGAAGGGAATCGTGGATGTGACTCTGACAATTGCAGGATACTAAAACCCCAGGAATGCAGTTGAGTTCATAAAACTCACTGATTCACTATTCTAAACAATTCTGTGGTTTCTAGATTTAATGGTCTTTAGCTATAAATTGTATCGTTATTTGATCTTTGATTATCTTTGGGTTGGAAATAGGATAAAATCGATACTGCTGCAGATATTGTGATTAAAAATATAGAAAAATTGGAAAAGTTATAAAGATTTAGAAATTAAAAGGGAATTTTCATGAAATTCATTTCAATAAATTTTTTTGTCTTATTAAAGCTTCTTTATTTATAAAAAAAAAAAATTTTAATATTTGGAAAAATTTAAATTATAAGAAAATAAAGCATTTAAATATTACAGAACAAATACTAAAATATATATCCATCAGAAAAAAATAATAAAACCCTTAAATTTTGAAATGAAATATAAAAGATACATAAAAAACAAATCAAAATATAGTAAAACAAATATTAATAAATTCGGTATTTATCATGAAATACATTTTAGAAACATATTTAATTCACTCCAAAAACTTTATTTATAATTTTCCATTTAAATTCAATAAAAATATATATCCCTCAGAGATTTCCCCCAAACCCTGGATTTGTATCTTTTTGAAACTTTTATGGGATACACGACAACTTAGATACACTGATCACTCGATCTGCAGTGCGATCACGTCCATTGAGGATCTCAATGGAAATCCTTATGGCAACGGATCGATCTCTGGGGTGATCTATGCCACAACAGTTAGATGGTTCAGTGGGATCTCTTTGGGCAAGTGGCCAAAGATCGAGTGGCTATATAACTGCAATGCATCGAAGTACTTAACATTCTGGGAGCAAATCGATGCAGTAAAAGCCAGACAAAAGATTGGATTGGATTGGATGTCGCCGCGGAGAAATTATCAAAGTGAAAGAAATGGGAATGGGCTTGGATTGGGACATGGGTTTGGGGAGGCGGTGGTCAGGTCTGGACTTTGGGAATGGAAATGGAAATGGTAAAGAGACACACCGAGACACGCACGACAGGAAATGCTCTCTCTCTCTGCCTCCGCCATGATCATTTTCCATAATTAAACGGACGCAACTCGAGACATTGGCCACTTGTGGGTTAAATGGGTTTGTTGGCCCCACCACCAACCACCCAGCTCCACACCACACCACACCACACCCGTTCAGCATATGTAGATACATGGATACGTAGATACTTAGATACTTGGCCACTCGGCTACTTGGCCACTTAATTGAATTGTCTTTTGACGCTTTAGCAATGACTTCGTTTTACATTTGTACAAGCGCTCTAATAACTGCAACATTGATTTCAGAGCCTTCACGATTCCCTATTGCATAAAGGGTATATCAATTAATTTTACTTAATTTTAATTTTAAAAATAATACCTAAATCTCTACAACAAAAAATTCCAATAACAATTTAAACAGATATATTTGTTACAAATTAAATAAATACCAATATAATTTCTTAAATACAATTGTTGTAGAAGATATTTATTGATATTTTTTCAAGATAAATTAATATTATAAAATATATAAAAATATTATATTACATTATGTAGATGAAATATATATTATTAATAACAAAAATGTATTACTTATTTGGGAATGGAAATTTTGCAAATAGGAATAAAAACCTTGTTTGTAAATAATTTATAGGGTATTTCTCCATCGACTTGGCCAATTCCCCAAAGCCCCGATAATTGGCTAATTGAATTATTTGCACAAGTTAAGAACTATTAATAATTGTTAGGGAGGATGTGGCTATGCTCAGCACGACATTGCTGGCCATGACTGTTTATTGGGTGTTGATTGCTTCGCTGGTTTGATGGTTTCGATGGTTTCGATGGCAATCCAAGGTTAATCCAACGGATACCAAATGGATGGCCAAGATTTGTTTTGGATTCGGAAATGCGTTCAAGGAAAATCCGGCAGCCTTCGGCACGTTGTCCAACTAATTAGTAGAAGCCTCCGATAGAAGCGTTCCACGAGGAAGGTCTCGGCTAAAAGTGAGACTCGTGTGGAGGCTAAAGATACAAGAACCTTCAGTGAAAATATCTGAGGATGTTGCAGATAAAGATACACATCGAATCTTTATTATATAAAATATATTGTATATATCCAAAATATTAAATAAATGTTACTTCTTTCAATGAAACACTCCTTTGGACTTACCCTAATTAAAGATAACCCTGGGAATCTTTATCCCAATCCCGAATCCGGACTCTCGATTCCGGGTTGTGGGTGCTCGATAAGATGCGTAAATATTGAATCAACTGAACCGCAATAAACCGAAACAAAACCCAAAAAAAACTGAAAAAAATCAAAACACTCTGTGTTTGTGTTTTTTTTTCCCCCTGGACCTTTCCAGATGCGATATATACCCGTTTGTTTGCCCCGATTTTTGGACACCTGCATTCTGTCAGATAAACTCGGTCGATCGAATATGGTTCGGATGGATGTTGGTCGGAGCATCTCAGGTATATATATATATCTTTGTTTGATTTCGCTCTGATCGTGTGAAGGTTTTGACTTATTTTTGTCATGGACCTTATCTTATCGGAATATGATTTACGATAGAGCGGCTTAAGGCGCTGAGAATCAACGAAAGTGTTGCAAGAATTTGTTCAACTACGGGGCACTGTGAAAAAATATTGGAGTTATTGATTTTTTTATGTATTTAATAGTAAAATAGTATAAATATACATTATATTATATTAAATAAGAAATCCATATTTTTATAGTAGGGGATATTGATAAAGACATTTTTATATATGTACAAATTAGGAAATAAGTTGAAATAATTATCACTGAAAGAAAATATAAAATATGATTTTTTTTCAATTAAAAAAAAATTGTTAACTTTATTGATCATTAATTTGTGTTACAATATTTTTGATTTTTTAGTATCAACATGGTTTAATATTTTAAAACAATAAAATTTTTAAAGACTGAAGAATTTCTTCAATGGTGGTATGATTTTCGGTGTACTCCCAATCCCTGCTTCCCCTTCTTCCCCATTCCCTGATCCATCTCCAAGTCTCTGCTCTTGCTCTCGCGCCAAACACGAACGCATTTCATCCGGACGGATGTGAGCATTACTTTTTATGGATATTTATGTAGGGGACGTGACCGTCGAAAAAGCAAAAAAAAAAACACACACAACTGAAAACTAAAACCCGATCCGATCCGAAAAAGAGGAGAACTCTTTGGGGGAGTGGACTCAACTCACCTCGACTTGACTCCACCATTAGCACGCCGATCGACTGTTAATGTGTGGAGCAGGAAACCGGGTTCTGGTTGGGGGCGGGCAGGAGATGGAGAAGAACCAATCGGGCAAGAAAGCAATGGCCAGAGATCTTCACGATGATGGTCACTCAACGGTAAATGTCGCATCGTGACCAAGTCCAGGAAATACATCGAAAACTCTTGAGTGTTAATATTATATTCGGCAGATCTCAGCATAAAAATCGCGGCGACTGTCTGGAGCCGGTCTGTAAGTGTTTTTTTTTTGTATTTAGGGGGGGAAATCTGAGTGGCTCCCTTGGACTGCCCATCCCCCCCTCCGGATCCCATCCACCTGGCAATCAGCTCATCCAGCCATGCAAGTGTTTTATACACGTGATGACCTGCGCGTGCGCACCGCCTCAGTTTTCCCTCACTTTTCTCCGACTGGAGACTCCCCCCTCCAGAAGTCCGGGAGTCCACAAATCCAGATAGCCAGATAACCAGATAAGGCCATCGAAAGTGATTCCAGACATGCGATAGCTCATCTCAACCGGGGAGTAAGCGAATACCTTTGGGAACTTGCAGATACTCGTACATAAATGCAGTGTTCATGGAAGTGGAGCTTCTTCTGTGTTAGCAAATTGAATGAATCTCTCTTGGAGAGGGATTCGGAGACGGAGACGGAGTTGGAGTTAGGGTGTGCACATTTTTGGCCTTGTCAACTGATCTCGAAGGGATTTTGCATATATGACTAATGACGGTTTCGTGGGAATACGGAGAGTCTCGTGACGAAGAATATTACTCCTATATTCAAAGCTATTATGTTCGGTGGAATATTAGGTAATATTCAGAAGATACTTTGGTATTTTTGAAATATTTTCTTAGGGTGTAATAATGTGGTTATTAAATGTGTATTTATAAACATATATATTTAATGTTCTCTCTGAAAAAGAAAAAAAAATAGACAATGAAAGTGGTTTTCTAAATGAATCTATAACTAAATATATAAAATTTTGTGCAATTTCTAAAATATATAAAGATTATTAAAAGAATAAATATATTTTGTATATTTTTCCAAGGCATATAATTTTCAATTCAATTAATAAGTAAAACTTATTTGAATTAACTAAATTATTAAAGCGATGAATACATTTTGTATACTTCCCTTCACCTATAATTAAATACTTAATGGCATTTAAAAATATTACAAATTAGCTTGCCCAATAAAAAGATGACTAATTAAAATGCGCAAAAATTTTGTTCTTTGTATCTGCAAGATAATAATTTCCACATTTAGAACGCAGCTAGCTAACCACTAGCTAACGTGCATAAGGTAATGGCCAGGTAAGTGCCAGTTAACAAATCCACCAGCCACATGCACCGCAGAAATAGACGAGTGCATCCACCGGCTGCATCATGCAATCTTCCTTCTCTTCAATTTCCATTTAACATTTTCCATTTGCCGCATTCATAAAACAAACAGTGCAAGGCGAGTGCAAGACAAAAACAATAACAATAACAATACCAACAAAAACATCAAAAAACAAAAACAATAGCAGAAGCTCAGCTCAGCTCGGCGAAATCATAATAAATATCTCGCGTAAATGCAACAAATTTGTGGCGCATGCGCAACCACCAGCAGCTCAAAAAAAATCGTATAAAACAAAAAAAAATTGGAAAAAAAAAAACTAGAGGCATCTTCAGGTGATGTTGCTGCCGTGTAATTAACAAAAACAACAAGCCAGCCCACAGAAGAAACAGAAAAGAAACACCTTCGATCCAACAACTGCAGTGAGCTAACGAATTTCGGTTTTTTTGGTTTTCGTTTTTCGTTTTTAACTGGCGGCACGCGCTGGGCTGCGATGCAATTTTCGTATCTGCAAGATACATTCGCCGCTTTTATGATTTACGCCAAGAGCGCCGCTTTATATAATCGCCGGCCTGCGCACAGTTGGGTTCGAAAAGAAGCATTTCATAATTGAAAATGTTGCAACTATTTGGGCTCCTCCATCCACCCATCCATCCATCCGTCCATCCATCTATCCATCCATCCATCCATCCGTCCATCTATCCATCTGTCTGCTTGGCTGCGTTGCATGTTTGATTTTCTGCTAATGCAATGCGGCATCTTGTTGCTGTTGTAATTAACAGCCGTGTGTGTGTGTGTGTGGCTGGCCAAGTATCTGTTGGATCCAAATGCATCCCAGGAGGAAGTTGGCCGCATATCAATTGCCTGGAAATGTCTGAAAATCGATTCACTGCCGGGTTTTTCAGCCCAGCCCCAACTCCCGCACAAAAAAAAAACTGGCCATAAAACTTGTCTGGAAATGGAAGTGGGGTTGGGTTTTAATCGGGAGTCTTTCCATTTATAAATTAAGTCTACATTTCTTGATTAAATTTTAGTCATTTATATTTATTTACATTTTATTAAGATGCATTTATGTGCATAGCTAGTTATTTTCTTGTATGAAAATGATAACTTTTAAATCCTAAACCTACAAAATTTAGTTTCAATTAAAATTACAAAATTTCAACAAATTAAATATCTCAAATAAATCTTCTATTAAACTATCTCCCATTTCAAACCCTTCCCCAAAGTATCACCAAAGTATCTCACACCCATGTATGTATCTTGAAACCCTTTAAAGGAATCCCCAATCTTGTAGATTCCCATGTCAGACCCTCAAAAAATAAAATAAAAACACAATTTTGAGAAGAAGATCTCAAAGTTAACGTTGTGACAGATACGAGCAATTAACTTGGTCTGTCACAAACGAAACTATACTTTGTAGACATGAATATATATACATATATATATACTATCCGTAGTGACAAGTTGAGGAAAAAAAGAGTGCTAACGGAAACTGCTGACCACTTATCCAGTTGGCGGTCAGTTCGGTCAGCTTTCATCTAAGTGGCAGGCACCATATCTTTTATGGCAGTAAAAACATATTACGAGTTGTTTGCTGCTGCTGCTGCTGCTGGTGTTTTGCTTTTCTCAGTTGGGTTTGGTGTTTTTTTTTTTTGGTTGGTGTTTTTTTGGTCTTTCGGTTCGGTTTGGGCGCAGTTAAAACGACACTCGACGGGGGTCAAAAGGTGCTGAGAACGAGCCGCCAAATGATGCTGAAATTGTGGAAAACCGAAACTTGTTTCACCTCTCACCATGTCAGACATTTTATGTTGAAATACACACCGCTTCACTCCAGATCAGTCAGCGGCTTTCCCAAAAAAAAACACATACTGAAATAAATAATACACAATATACAGAAGAAACTATAGAGATATATCTAGTCTAGGAAATGTTGAAGTTGAAAATTGATGTGTTTAATTATTTAGTATAGATTAGATTAGATATAGATAGTGTATTCATTTTCGAAGTCTATAAAAAGACTCTAAAATTAATTGCTTTACAAATATATACTATTAAAATTATAGGAAATTTATTTCAATACAAATATGGAATGCCGCCATAAAATTAAATATTTACTTTTAATTTTGGGGTAAACATTGATTTTTTAACCCTATAAAAAAGACTGCCAAATGTAATTTAAGCCATTTAGTATATTACATTACTAATATAAATTATTAAAATTATAAGAAGTATATTTCAATGGATATAAGGAATGCCAAAATAAGTATTAATATATATTATTAATTTGAGGTGGACATGTCTATAAAAAGGCTGTAACATATAATTAAAACCATTTATTACATTTCATCACTAATGTACATTATTCAAATTAAAAGAAATATGGATTAATTTGGAGTATTCATTGGTTTTTTTAAGTCCATAAAAAGACTGTTCAATAGAATTTAAACCATTTATTACATTACATTGCTAATATATATAATAAAAATCATAAGAAATATATGCTATCCATGGAATGTCATTATAAATTTTATCATCGGTCAGCTGCTTTTCCAAGAAACCAAATCTTCAGCCTGAGAAAGTTCCAAAATTCTAAGATCTCCATTTGACTAATTGGTTAGGCAGCTGATCGCCAATAGATTTCCCTTCCACTTTGTATTTAAGATTTTATTTTTTTTTTTGTTTTTGTATTAGCATCTAAAGACAATTGATCGAAGGGTCATGCGGGGATTTTAACACGCAAGCGAGTGGCCAGGTCAAGATGTGATCTGCATTCGGGATGCTGTTCTACTTACGCCCCGGGTATCTGTCACCTTTCCCTCACCCGAAAAAAAAGTATCTCAAGGCAAAAGGGTTGATGGGGTGGCGATCCCATAAATCAACAGGAACAACGAGCGAAGATGCAGGAACCAGTTTGGCGACTTAACCTTTCCCCTTCTTCGGGGTGACTCAGTATCTAAGTATCTGAGAGACCGGAGATGACCAAAGATCCAGTTTCGTTCCGCTTCCCTTGTAAGCCTATAAAATATATTTATACTATATATATATATATGTATTTCTTCTCGCCCCTATTTTTTCCATCCGCTGACCAGCAGAAATCTTGAACTTTTCAGCTAAAAAGTAATTGAATTTGCTCCTGCCGCTCCTGTGATCTCTCAACCCGATGATGTCCGATGTCAATTTCATTAAAGAAAACACCCAGAAGGATGTTCTTTGAACTTTCAACTCGATATGCTAGGGGTTGGTCAGTTTAAGGGTTGGGGGGCAGGTCCAAGGCCAAGTCAAGGGCCATTCGAGGCGAATTTTTGGGTTAGAAAATGTCAGTTTTCTTCGCCATTCTTCATTATGGAAGCTGCAAAAGAGGTTGATTTTCGGGAATGGACCAATGGGATGTTAGCTATCTTAAAGATACTTTATAAAATGGGGAAATGGAAAAGATATTTTTTTGGTAAATTAAATAAGGGATTTTTTAAATTAATTCTTAGAGCTTAGAATTGCGGGGAAATATTTAATTTTGTAAAAAGAATATATAAAATATTTCTACTATTTTTATAATTATAACTATAAAATGGGAAAATGGAAAAGATATATGTTATATTTTATTTGGCATCAACAAATTTTGTTTAAATCATTTGAATACAGAATTGATGAGTTTTTTAAAATAATAATTAGAGCTTAAAATGGCAGAGAAATATTTGCATTTATAATAAGAATATAAGGAATATTTATATTAATGGAAAAACTAATTTATAAAATGGAAATATGAAAAAGGTATTTGTAATATTTTTTTATTTTTAACATATGAACACTGAATTCCTGGTTATTTTAGAATAATAATTAGAGCTAAAGCTTTCAGGAAAACCTTGAATTTTATAATAAAAACATAAGGAATATTAATACTATTTTAAGAATACCCTACAAAATATCTGTAAAAATTTAATAGCAACACTTAAAGCTGCAATCCCTGGGAACGGGATACTAAAATAAAATTTCAATTTCAAGATCTACTTTTTCCTTTGTGCTCTCAACTGACCGTTGGCCGATCGGCTGTAAGGTCCTGCTAATCCTTGACCGAAACTTGCCCTGCTTTAATTTGGCCCTCCATTCATCGGACACGTCCAGGAGGACTTTCAATTAGGAGCAAAAGGAGAAAAAAAAAAAAAAATAGGCAGCAGCAAAACAAAGGCAGCTACGAAAAAACAGCGAAAACCGTTACGCCTTGGCACAATGCCCAAGGGTCCTGCCAGCTTGTCCTTTTTCTTTTTCATTTTCATTACCATTTTTTGTTGCTGCTGCTGTTGTTGTTGTTGTTGTCCTTTCGATCTCGATCTCGTTTTAGGCGCGCCTGCAACGATCCAGTCACTGACCTCATTTCGATCGAGTTTGCCCCGTCTTCGTCTTCGTTTTCGTCCTGCGAGGTCCTTCGCATATCCCGAACCTCTTTCAGCTGGACTCAAAGTTGAACCCGAAACTGAAACTGAAGCAGCAACAACTTGCAATTAAGGCTGCTAAATGCCCGAGCGACCGAAGGGTCCTGCGGAGACCCCAGGACTCGCCAAAGGAGGAACATAACCCAAATGGAGTGTGATAAAATAAATGGGGCCACTAATGAAGAGCAACTCAAGATGTTGCAAACTGGATGTTCGTTTTTATCTGCGTAGGCTAATTTTTACGAAACTAAAATTAGCTTCAAATAATTAGTCTTAATTGCTAATAAATAATATGATCTTTCCTGTTTTTTTAGCTTCCTTCTGCTTGTTAATGATTATTTCATATGTATAAGTTTACATTTTATTCTTGTGTTTATTTTTATTAGTTCTTGTTTAATACATTTATTATTAAAATTAATCCAATATTAAATTGTGTTTAAAAATACACTTATAAATTATTTGAATCGTGGTAATTGTTTTATTTCCTATTTAAAAAAAGGTAGATATATTTTTTGAAAATAAAAAAGGAAGCTTAACATTTTCTATGAAGAAATGATAGTTTATCATATTTAATCAAATACAAAGTATTTATTATTGGATAAAATATGTTTACTTAATAAAATAACTTAATAATTTGTAATTAAAAAAAGTTAGCTAACCATTTTAATAATTTAAAACTAATAAATTATATCATTTACATATACCTTATATTAAAGAAATGATATTTCAAATTTAATCAAATATGGATTATTACTTTTATTTATATCTAAATAAAATGGGTTTATTTCATGGATTCATTAGTTCAAAAATATGAAATAAAATCGAATAAAAATGGATCTGAAATTATTATTAATAAGCGTATATATCTATAAAATTAAAGCACTTCTTTTCCCGATCTACCAGCTAGATAACACCATAGCCAGCTAATCCCATCAATGGAATCTCTCCCCCTTAACCCCTGACCAAAGACCAAAGACCAGAGATAAAACGCAGCGAGATCAAACTCTCATTAACCCAGGCGAAGGAAGGACATCGGCGGCAGGACCTTGGGCGGCCAAAAGGATCCATAAATTATAACTTTAACGGCCTTAAAAATTACGCAGTCATAAAACAAATTCCTAATCAACTAGCAAGGGATTGGCGGGGAAATTCCGGAACGGATCAAATTGTAAAACGCATGTCCATCCGGAATGGGAATGGGAAGGGGATCGGGACTGGGAATGGGATGACCAGGATCTGGAATGGTCAGCATGAAATATGAGTTCAAGAGGGAGGATGGGAAGGAGGGCTACTGGTCAAGCGTAAAATGCCGAAGGATGTGAGAATGTCTTGGCAATTTCACACCGATGACCAAAGACCTCGGACCTCGGACCTCGGAACCGCGTCCCAAATCAAGATCGAGGCGGAGTGACCAACCCAACTAATATTCAAATGAGGTCGCCTCGGATCGCGGGGCCCGAGGGCCGTAAATTAAGGCAACTGCTGACCAAATGCAACTGCACAAGGGGCACAAGGGGCACAAGGGGCACAGGGGAAGGGTCAGCGGCAGCGGCAGCAGCTCCTCGGGGGAAAAATTAAATTAAAGCCATATATATATATATAGATGGCAGGGAAATCCAAATCCAAAGGGTGAGTAACGAGCTCAAACTCATTACAATGGGAGCAAACGGCAGAGGGCACAGTCCACAGTCCACAGTCCGCAGCTCCGCAAACTGGTATCCGAGGGATGCAGCACTGCACTCCGCGCACTTTGAGATATAAGATATATGTAGCAACAACCCCCTTAGGAAGGAAAACGCGGATGGACAATGGTCAGCAGAGCCGCTCATTTGCATTTCGCGACTTGTGATCCCGATATTTCTATTTGTATTTCCTTGGTCTTGGCTTTGGTCTTGGTCTTGGGATGGGAACTTGCCTCCTCCTCCTCCTCATCCTGGTGGTCATCCATTGTGCTTTTGTTTCGCCATCTCCCTCTCTCTCTCTCTCTCTCTGACCACTATCTCCATTCCTTTCTTCTGGGAGTGCGGACTCTAGTGATTCCTTTGTTTTCGTATGTCATGTCCGACATGAGGAACTAAGAACTAGGACCCTGGAATCTTGAATCTTGAATCTCGAACCACGAATCCCGATCCTCGAACCCAGGGTAAAGCTCTCGGGGCAAACTCGTTACGGGTTTCGGGTTCAAGTGAGACATATTTCAGCTGTCCTGGCACCGAGTCCAGAATACCAAATCCCGAATCCCTAAGCCAAATCGGTAATTATATACCTTGATTTGGGAGCGACTTTTGGGCGGGAACCAAATTTAAAAAAAAAATATATAAAAGATGGCAAGCTTTAAATTCGAAGAAGACATTCGTCGCGGATGGTAAATAATTCGGACTATCATGTATATAAATATATATATGAATTTCCAGTTTAAAGGAATAATTAAAAAGATAGAAAATCTCATAAGCTTAATGCATTTTATTCAATTAAAATATATATTATAATTTTTAAAGGTGATGAATCAATGTAAATTAAATGCATCTTTTATGGGTCGTAATTTGACTAAGTTAAACAAATTGTAATAATAATAATTAAATTCATGACATTTACA
>JAJJHY010001290.1:9401366-9411848 GCA_021224005.1 Drosophila setifemur
TAAAGTTACTAAAATGTTTTATCATCCTAAAAAGTACAACAAAAATAAAATAGTTTGTTAACAATAATCTTTGTGACTTCCAAAGAGACCACAACATGATGTTGATTCTGAGAGATACTTTTTTTTTTGTTTTTATCCCAGCTGCGACTTTACCGCATTTCCCACTCCCGAAAAGAAAAAAACAGAATATAAGATGCTGTTGATCCTTGCTGTTGAGCTCATCAATTCAACTGCAACTGCCGCAACTGTCCTTGGCGCAATGTCCTGATGCTGCAGGTAGTGATCGTTGAACCTGTTTCGGTTTTTGGTCTGGTCTTGGGTCTGGGTTTGGGTCTGGGTTTGGGTTCCTTGGTTGCCGACCCCAATCGTCGGCTAATGGGCCAACAGGTGCATCGCAGGGCATTGAGGATGACTGGAGGATGGATGGAGGATCGGGAGTCGGGAGTCGGAACTCGGGAATTGGGAACTGGGAACTGAGAATCGAGGACCTCGCACGCGCTGCATCCCTGCAACTCGTAAATAAACGGAGCAAGGGGCACGTGCCGCACTAAATGTGCAACTGATCGGGAACAGAGAAAAAAGAGAGAAGAAATAACACAACAACAAAAATAATATTAAAGGATCTCCCCCTTTGGCATTTGTATCTGCAACTGCAACACCGGCAGCAGCGTCATTGTCCTCTTGCAGGATCCTTTCCCGTTCTCATTCCTGCTCCCGATCCCGACTCCGATCCCGACTCCGATCCTGCAAAAGATGTTGATGATGATGCGGTACCTGTTCTCTGCAAGCTGCATTTCTGCGGTTTCTTGGCTCGTGCCGCACCTCACAACAAAATTGTATACAAAAGATACATTCAAAAACTTCGGCTCCAATTTGGAAATACATCAAAACTTATTTGCACAACGAATTTGTACGAATTCAATTTCAATAAAATTTGTAAAAATAATTAAAAAAGAGTTTTTTAGTTGATATTAATCAGTTAAAATAAACAGAAATTAAGAAAAATATATCTTAGATTGAAATATTTCATGTAGAGCTTTTGGAAGGAAGTAGTTAATTAAATATAAGCTATGAAAATAAATATAAAAAAATTATTTAATGTAATTATTTGCAATATAGAGGTATATGTTATTAATATGTAAAATGCATTAAATCAATTATGGAAATATACCTTAGCTAATTTTGAATTAATAACAGATTACAAATAATTATTTAGAAAATTATTTTGGCTTATAAAAATTTTCTCTCTCCACTTTTGGAAGCATAAATCATAGATCAATATATTTTAGCTAATTTCAAAATAATAACTAATTACAAATATTTATTCATAGATATATTTTATCTTCAAAATTTATTTTCTCTCTGCACTTTTGGACAGCCAAGAGCCCGCTTTATAATTAACTTGATGATCGGGCTTGCTGCAGCATCCCATCCCAATCCCTTCCCCTTCCTCCTCCCCTTCCCCCTCCCCTCGATCCCTCAAAAGTGGACAGCTGAAAAGAGACTGCCAGTCTGGCTCCACTTCATCATCACCTCCGAGTCCTCATCTGCGTCCAAGTGGCAATGGTCCAATTAGGCCACCAATTATGACTAAATAGGCGCACCTTTCTTCCCCTTCACCCCTCCTGTGTTTTATGGGCCCTTGGAAAAAGGTTCGGCACGCCCACAATCGGACAAATCATTGCGTAACTAGGTCGGTATCTCAAGAATCGAACATTGAGAGGGGGGTGGGGGGAGAAAAAAGGATCAGCCCAAAACATCTGCCCCGACAATCTGTTGTTGACCCGCCGCCGCCACGGATCACACCTTGACAGGAGTTTTTTTTGGGGTTTTTTTTTAAAGTTATTTGGAGGGAGAGGTCAAGTAGGCACAGTTAAAAAAAAACTAGATCAAATAGTTAAGCATATGGGGTATGAAATATAAAACGCGGAAAATATGTAGTATTTATTTTTAAAATTTTACTAAATTATAAACAGTCAAAACTTGAAATTAGTTTGATAAGAAATGAAACAATCTAATAGTAAAGAATTCCGAAAGATCTGAAATTAAATAATGACAAAAAAGAAATATAGAATAAAATCTTTATTGGATGAAGAAGTTACCTGAAGAATTTTATTTTAAGCACAGAAGGTATAAAATATTTAAGAAGGAAATCATGAAACATGAAAACGAAACAATCCAACAGTAAACAATTTTTAAAGTTTCTAAAAATAAATTAAGAAAAACCTTATTGGAAAAAGATGTATCAAAAAACAGTTGTTTAGAAAATAGTATCATATGTTGCACAAAATATAAAAATAAATAAATTAAAACAGATTTAAAATTAACTAATATTAGTAAATGGATTATTTTGTTTATGATTTTTTCCGAGTGTTTAATTTTATGATGGGCAAAGAGTCAAAGGGAAATGAAGTTATACCCAAGGAAAACCCGATCAATAAGTGTTCATAAATCAGTTAAAGAGACCAACAGCTGCTTTTCTTTAACAGACTCTCTCTCTCTTTCTTTCTCTATCCCTCTCTCTCTCTTTCTCTTAGCCCTTTAATTCTATTCCACGCTTTTTTTAGCTTATTTACTTAAATATTTTTGTTCCCAGACTCAACGCCCACGCAACTTTATTTACTTCAGCTAAATATGTGCTCAGCAAAAAGAGTCAAAGTATAAAAATTAAATAAAGTGGCGAAAGTGCCAGGGTATCAATATCCCAACCCTCCAAATAATTATAAAAAAAACACAGTAGTAATATACAAAAAAAAAATCCAACCACCTACAAAGGCGTGAGAAAAGCAAAGCGAATCGATGGAAAAATAAACAGAAATTAAGATAAATATATTGCAGGAAAAGATACAGATTCAGATATTTCAATTAGAGGTTTTGGAAGAAAGTAATTAATTTCAGACTGGAATTAAATAGAAGCTTTTGATTATGAAAATATAAATAAAATATAATTTTCCGTAATTATTATTACTGCACATAAAAAACGCAAACTAGATTTTATTTTTATGTTTCCTCTTAATTCATTAAATACAAATTTGCAGCTTATCTTTTGGTCAAGTAATGGCTTGACTTTTGTGTTGATTTCCCCCGAAAAAAAAGGAGACTCCCGCAGCTCTCCAGGGAAAACCTTTAACAACCCACACACACACACATATGCCCCGACTTTTCCCTGCACATGAATGTATATTATTTTGTATATAACGATACAGAAGATTAGAGTCCTAGAATCATCCCCTACGACGACCCTTTTACGACCAGTGTTTGCCCAGTATCCCCAGATCCCCAAACTCGCCACAGAACATACACAGAGAGAAAAAACACAGAGAGAAAAAAATAACAAAAAGAAATAGCTCCGCACACAATGACTTGCTAAAAGCCGAAAAAGTTTATTCATGGATTGCCCTGGGGTGAAGTTGACACCCGCTGAAGTTGAAACCTCCCGGCCACACCCACTTTTCATCCACAATGACACGACACCGCCCACTCCACCCACATCCTTTTTTTTTTGTTTTTCGTCCATGTCCTGTGTCCTGGGCGCCCACGTTTTTTTTTTTTTATTTGCTCGACAAACAAAACAAGAAAAAAAAACAAACAAACTGAAAGTTTCCCAGTTGGGCGGAAGCCCAAGTAATCTTCTGTCCCAGTGTGTGTGTGTGTGTGTGTGAGTGTGTGTGCATTTGTATCTTGTAGATACTTTGGCCGGCCTTTTGTTTAGAGTTGCACGTAATACAGCCGCCTGGCTGCTGCTTCAGCTGGACACGGAAATATCGATCGAATATATATCGCCGTGAGTCACTGGAGGGTGGCCACCTGGGTATATATATATACAGGCAAGCACTGCGAGAAAAACTTAATAATAATAACTTTGAAAAATTGTTAAATTTAAGAGTTTTCTAAACTAAAGCATTGCCAATTAATAAGCTAGATTAAAATGAATAATAAAATAATTTATAACAAAAGTTTCTTGAAAATTTATAAAACAAAGTATTAGTGAAAGTTAAGATACAAATTGCATTTTAAATTTTATATTTTAAGTGCCTCACTGAGAGAAATTGGTCAGCGAAATTGAAAAGTAAAAAGGCTTTAAATTTTTGATACCCAATATAAAATTAAGAAATTTAAAGTAATACAAAAAAATATACTTTTGAAATCTTCGCAATTATCCTTTTTAAAAATTACCATTGCAATTAGGTTATTGATTATTTTGTTGTTTTTGCAATTAAAAAAAAATCGTAGAACTTTGTTAAGAATTTAAATCAATTATAAATGAAATGAAAGATTGTCCAATTACAATTTGTTCCCACATACCTCAGCCATAGCCAACGGCGGGAGCGATGGATTCAGGTTACACACCTGGTTCCGTTCCCTCCTAAACCAGGTCCTGGCCCGAAATCAATAAACCCAAATGCATCCACCAACCACCACCACCGCCAGGCAAGAGAAACCACAAAAAACAAAAACACACACGTGTCTATAAAAAACACAACTTTCATCGAACGTATTTGCACAAAAAAAATTTGTAATAATAAATAAATCAATAGTTCGCATTACAATAAATAAATAAATAGCTCACAAAAAAAAAAAATGGGGACTTAAAAAGAGTGTTGCGGGTATCCTCAGGGATTTCTAGAGGGTTCCTGGAGGATTTCTGGAGGGTTTCTGGAGGATTTCTGGAGGATTTCTAGAGGATTCCATAGGGACTCCTTAGAAAGACTCAAATAAAGATTCCAGAGAGGATTCCAAAAGAGTTCCTGATGAAATATCACTTGGAATCAACTTAGAACTTCTTTTGGAACTCCTGAAAAATGCCTTGAGAAATCCTTGAGAGTTCCTGAAGCGATCCTGGAGCAATCCTGAAGCAATCCTTAAGCAATCCTGGAGAAACCCTTCAGAAACCCTTTAGAAACCCTTGAGAATTCCTGGAGGATTCCTGGAGACCTCCTTCCTAGGACACGAACCGCAAGTTGGAACGCTTGCGACCTCCGAAATCTCCGAACTGGCGACGCACCGTCTGCAGGACTGCCTGCTCGGCCACCGGATCCACTGCATCCGCACCCAGAACCTCCTGGCCAGCCTTGGCATCCTTGGCAGCGCCAGCTGGCGAGGATTGAGCAACGGGCGACTGTCTGCCCAGAATGTTCCAGAAGGGACGCGGCGTGGTCGTCGTTGTGGTCACCGGATCCTTGTTGATGTAGATGCAATTGATGATCGGCTCATTCCCATAGAACTGACGGTTCTGGTTGCGATTCCTTCGACGACGCTGCTGTTGCTGGCGGCGACGCTTCTGCTGCTGCTGTTCCTGCTGCTGGCGGCGTCGCTTCTGTTGCTTCTGCTGCTGCTTCTGTTGCTTCTCCTGCTGCTTTTGACGGCGGCGACGACGCTGCTGCAGTTCCTGGGTCGACTGCTGAGGACGACGGCGACGATAGCCACCGATGTTGCTGCTGGAAGAGGAGATGTTGCTGCTGGGACGGCGACGCTTGTTGCTGTTGCTGATGTTGCTGCTGCTGCTGCTGCTGGGCTTCTTCTTCTTCCTGCGGATGCTGGTGGAGCTGGAAGAGCTGGAGGAGCTGCTGCTAGGACGCTTCTTCTTCTTCTTCTTCTTCTTGTCCATGGAGGAGGAGGAGGAGGAGGAGCTCATGTTGCTGCCGGAGGAGATGGAAGAGGATGAGGAGGAGGAGGAGGACTGGGACTGAGCCAAGCTGGAGTCCGATGTTGGCTTCTTGATTATAACCACAGGTTCGTCGGTCTCATCCTGCTGCTGCTCCATCTCCGGCCTCTTCTTCTGGTCCTTCTTGCGCTTGTTCAGCTGCTGCTGCTCCTCAGCCAGGTCCTGCTCCGCCTGCTCCTTCTCCGCCTGCTCCTTGCGCTTCTTCTGCTGCTGCACCCGCTTCTTGTTCTTCTGGTTGGGATTCTTCTGCTTGTTCTTGTTATTCTTGTTCTTGTTGGGCTTCTTGTTCTGGTTGGGCCTCTTGTTGGCCTGGTTGATCACCGGATGGATGTCGCTGTCATCGTCGCCAGTGCTCCAAACGGCCGTCGTGGTGGTTGGTGTGTGCTCGGAGATCACCTCCTCGTCGTACTCACCCAGGGGATAGTAGCCGGGCTGGTCACGGTAGTACCCATTCCCATAGTAGAAGTCATCGTAGTCCTCCTCGTCGTAGTCCTCATCCCCGTCGTAGTCCTCGCCATGATCCACCGTCTCCCACGGATGCACGAAGGGATAGAAGCTCACCTGGCCGGGGGTCAGGGGGGAATCAGCCTGGACAGGCTTCAGTTCGAAGACGGCATGGGTATCGGGATTGACCTTGGGTGGCTGATGGGATTGGACCACCACAATCCCAGCATCCTCCGCCACATTGGCATGACTGGCCGCATTGGCCACCACACTCACGCCCTGGTTGAGGTGGCTCTGGGAGCTGGAGGTGGACACGGAACTGGAGCCACTCGTAGCCGAGGCCAAGGGCAGGGCCAGGGCAGCGGGCACAAAGTGGGAGTCAGCCTTGGGGGAGCTTTGCTGCTGTGGTTGGAGCTCATCCAGATCCTCCTCCATATCCTCATCGTCATCCTCCATATCCTCATCGTCGTCATCATCATTGTGGCTGGGAACAGCGGGTTCCAGGTGGACCCCGGTGAAGGCCACATAGCGATGCTTGTTGGAGGGTTGTCCGCCCTCCACCAGAGCCACGCCACCAGCTCCTAGGCCAGCTCCTGCCTCTGCTCCCGCTCCCGCTCCTGCGGCGGATCCCGCCCCCTCGCGATGCTCCTTCTGGGGGAGACTCTCCACATTGAGGGTCTGAGAGCTGACGGAGACACCCGCCTGGCTCAGACCACGCGAGGATCGCTTCCGCCGCGTGACCACGCACTGCGACTGGCTGCCATCGCCCTTCAGCTGCCTGCCCTGAATGTAGAATCTCTTCAGCTCGTACTCATCCCCGTTCTCATCCACCTCGATCATCGTCTCCGCGGAGGCTCCGCTGGCCATCAGCCAAAGGCCGGCCACGACAATGGCCCAAACACACACGCTCCTCATCTCGATGGGTGCTAATCAAAAACTGAGTCTGTCCGACGATCGGACGTGGCTTTTATTAGCTCTGCTCCCGGCCAATGGACCTATTGACCCACAGCTAATTGCCAAAAATGGAATCCCAGGGGGGGATTCGGAGGGGGGAGGGAGATGCTGATGTTCACCAGCAAACGGTTTCCTAGCCTGGCCAAAAACCGAAACCCGAGGGCTCTGAATTATTCATCAGTCGGCTTTATTCGGAGAACGAGTTTTCGAAGATTTCTTGTTCTTGCCCCTTTTTTTTGGCCAGCTTTCTGTCGGCGGGGTCAATGGTTGGACAGGTCATTAATAACCCCGCTCGATCGGATGAAAGTTTTCTATGCCAAAAGGGTCATCAAAAACTATGAATCCCAAACTACATTGCAAATTAAATTAAATATTTAAAAATAATGCAAATCAATATGGATTCGAAATCTAATAAAAATGTTACATTTTTTATTTTTTATGATTTATTAGAAAAAAGGGAAAACCAAATTTTATAAATTTTTGTTCATTATAAATTTTTAAACATATTTTAGTGTCTTTTTCCATTTAAAAATGCCATTTAGAACTATTTTTATGACATTACAATATTTAAAATAATTAATATTATGAAGCCCAAAATTTGATAATGAAATATTTATAAAAATTAAAAACAATACCGAATAAAAATATAAAAAAAATTTAAATTTGGAATTTTATTTGAATTATTGGAAAATTAGTAAAAAACCAATTAAAACAATTTTAATAAACAAAATTACAAATTTAAACAATTTTAAAAAGCCATTTTTTGTGTTTTCTTTACAAGTTAAAGATGCCTATTTAAAATATATTGAACACATTACTAAAGAAAATATTTCAAATATATAAAATATTTTTAAATATTCTCAAAACTATCTATTTTTCTCGGTGTACTATCCCTGTATTTAGTAAAGGAAAGTTGTAACACAACGCCTAAATCTGTAGTTTTGCATACATTTCGCCGCTTTTTAAAAATAGATCCCCACGGATTCTATTGACTAAATTTAAACTCCACAACATTCCTGGCCACAAGTGAAGAAGGGCTTTAAGATACTTTCTGCATCCACGAGATGATTTATCTTTCACTATGTTATGCGAACAAAGAGCAGAACAAAGGGGTTTTGGCATTTTTCACTTTAGACTCGGCAGCAAACAAAGGTTACCTCCTCACACGTGGTGCTAAAGTTCACAATATTCATAAATGATAAATGGAACTTAAAGTTTTTGATACTCTTTGTTATATTATTAATAATAGTAGTAAATTATTTTTCGATTTATATTTATTTCAATATTTTTTAAAGCATTTTCCGTATCAGAATAAATTGTTTGATAACTGAAGTTCTATTGTTGTATATATTTTACTGAATTAAAATCCTTTAAAAATATTTTAAAATAATTCCCGTATAATATTTTTAATACTTCTCCCATAGTTAATATACCCGCCCTTCCCCAAAAGAGTATAGAAAGCGAAATTGACCTTTGACAGAAAGCAAGGCGAAAAAAGAGAAAAATCCGATTTCTTAGCGGGATTAAAGTTTCTACAAGGCAAACACCAAAAAATAAAAATTAATTTATTGATTGTGATTTTGAAAGGCCCCGTAAAAGAAAAAGAGACATTTAGCGAAAATGGCCAACAAAAGCCAATAAACATTCCAAATCACCGCTTGACCCGGGCTCTTTTTTTTTTTTGTTTTTAGTTTTGGCCTAAGTTAGTCAGTCAGAAAAGCAATATATATACATATATATATTTGTATTTGTATTTGTAGTTGCTGTTCAACGGGGACAGCACCGCAGCTCCAAGCCTTTATTGTCCACTCTTTGTGAATGCTAATGAAGCATCATAAATTTCCACGGCCAAGAGGAGCCCCGGGCCAAATATATATAGTTGGGTGTGATCCAGAGAGTTCCCTTCTCAACCTTCAAAGAACTATGAAAGAGAAAAAACGAAGAGCAAGAAAAAAGAAAATAATATCCCCAGCTGGAATGCTAAGATGCGAATTTCTCCAATGAAATTATTTCCCATAATTAAATATGACTAATTTCACAGCTTTAAGTTAATTCATTAATTGCCTGGAAATTATAGAAAAATATATTTTAATACGATATACATATGTACATATATGCATACATATAATGAAACTAGAAAAAATATGGGACAAAGGTTAATTTAATCTGTGAATGGTAAAAAAGTTTCCTGAATTTCTATAGTGAGACGATTCAGGAGTTTTTTTTTGATTGTATTTCATTAAGCGTTGAATCCAAATAGTTAAAATAATAAATCTTTAAAAAACAACTATAATAATAGTAATTGATATTTTGTTAACTTTTGTAATGTGTTTTTTCTTTTGCTATTTTTCTGGATACTCTTTATTGTACCTAAAAAATCATGAAATATTTTTTTAAAATATTTCTCTACCGGCATTTACATTTAAAATTCCTTATTATTTATTTCTGAAGCATTTCTTACTTATATTTATATTTTTAATACATTAAATTTAGTTCCCCCGAATTTCAATTAAAAATAGAGCAATTTTCCTTTGGAAATTCCGAGTATCTCAGAAACGAGGAACAGTAGCAACATCGAGAGCAACCAGTAGCTGGAACAAGCGACAACACCTTGTTCTCTGATTCCCCGATCACTGATATATATATATATCGAGAGTGTCAGGTCTGCGATTACACAGACCTTTTTATCTCTTTCTTTATATTTTGTTGTTGTTGTATTTTTGAATTTTTTTTGTTGCGCCAGCAGCCGAGTTCAGGAGACGATATTAGACACAAGAACTTGTGTCGGTCGATTCGTATTTCTTATTTATTATTTTATCACAAAATCAGACGGAGAGCGGACGCAATCTGTCAACGACCCATTTCAGTGTTCAATTTACCAAATACTATATGCCCAGATATACTATATATATATATATATGGGCTAGACATGTACATGTGCCCAGTGTTTTTTTTTTTTTCTTACTCCCATTTGAGGCGATCGTATCTGGAAAGAGTCTTGTCCATTGTCCAAATGCGACTTTTAAAGAGATTGCTTTACAGTGGGTAAGGAAAGTAAAGGAACACGTTGGGTAGCTACAAATTATTTATTGATCTTGGGGATAGGTAGGTAAATTTAAAAGGAAAGAATAAAAGTAACATATTTACCATAATTCATGGAATATATAAACATATTTATATATGTTTCGAAAATAAATTCAAATAAAATAATGTGTACGAATTTACTGAAATTTTAATTATAGCAAATATAGAAATTTAATGTTGTAAATTGTCAAAATTTAAAAAATGTTCTTATAATTTTTTAACGTAGACAGAAATTTTAATTAAATACAACTTTTGGCATTTATTCCGAAACAAATAAATTAAATACAACTTTTGGCATTTATTCCGAAACAAATAAATGAAACCATTTAAATTGT
>JAJJHY010001290.1:9458067-9479458 GCA_021224005.1 Drosophila setifemur
CCCTTTGAATTTGAGGTCCTTCGTCCTTCTTCTTCTACTTGTCTGGCTGTTTCGTTTACTTTCCAGCAGAAGCAGCAGCAGCGGCAGCAGGAGCAGATTTTATTTATTTATGAGCAACTTGACTTTAATTAATGTATTTATCGCTTCAATAATTCGCATACAACTTTGCGCTGGTTTGTGCCACCTGAAGTCCCGTCGCTTTCAACTCAATTATAGCCATCGCTTTTCCCCAATCTTACCCCTCATTTTCCCCATCTTTTCTTTACATTTCCCCCTTAATACCCTTTACCCCTAGAGGAAATGGGTATATTGCTTTAGTCCAAGGAGGCCTTAAATTAGATTTTACTAAGCCTTAGTAACGGGTATCCAATGGTCGAGTTTTGTTCGATTTGGAGTTTTCAGTTTTCAGTTGAGTTTTCCCCAGTCGCGCTTGGTTTGACTTTGATTGTCTTCAACTAAATGCAATAATCGGTTTAATTTTCCTTCCTCTCACATGGGGGAAACTTTGCTGTTATCCTTGTTGTTATCCTTAGTCCTCGTTAGTCGGCCTCGGAGTTTGCCTCATTACGAAAAGTTGTCTTTAGTAGGAGGCAGGGTACATTTTATTTAATTGTATTTAATACATAGATTCTAAAGTTTTTTGTAGAATATGTTTAGAAAGACTGTTTTATCGGGAAATCAAATTTGGAATTAGTTTTTGGGCTAGCAATACATTTAATAATATTTTAAACTATTTTTTTTAATATTCCCAAAATGCTAATTAGTTGATTTTCTTGATATTATTTATACGAATCATTCTTTTCTCTATACTTTTTTGTTCAAATAATATTAATATGTTTTTCTTTAGAACAATTTAATATTGATATATTTATATTTCTTTGAATATTCCCAAATAGGAAATTAGTTGTTATTTTTTAATATTATTTTTACACCCTTCTCCATTTTTTTTTTTGTTAAATATCTATAGATTTTCCCTATCATGTTATTTCTCTTGATGTAGCTTCTCGATGTTTTGCTGCGGAAACTGGGGCTTTTCCGCTGGTCAGCTACCACTGGCATTGTAAATTATATTCAGCTGGGTGTCAGTTGCCTGTCACTGTTTTCCCCTCTCCCCTCCGCCCCTGTCCACCCCGCCCCTGTGACTTTCTCCTGCCACTTTCTCCGGCCAGTCTCCCTTCCAATTTGGCCTGTCTTTGCTCTACTTTCCCTCAAAGCTTTTGCCTGCTGGCGTGTGTTGTGCATAAAAATGTACAAGGGGGGTGTGAAGGGGGGGGGGTGGAAATGGGGGAAAAGCGATGAAAACAAGTTTTCAAAAGTCTGGCATAATAACCCGTGCTGGGCTAAGCTGCCATTCCCCTGCCAATGAAAAACTCCACTCGAAACGGCAGTCAATTAGGCACAGAAGAGACCTGTACCCCTCGGCCCCCCCCGTCGAACAACGCCCCTGCCTCGTCCCTGCCCCTGTGTCCCGTGTCCTGTTAAAATTATGCGCACTTTGCATTTACATTTTGCGGTTTTTGAGAAACGAATTGGGAACTAAGTTCTCTGTTTTTCGGGACGACAGGACGAGACTTTCGCTGACTTATTTACTTAGTTCGCTGAGCGGTGAATTCGAAGGGAATCGCTTTGAGTCGCTTTGAATCGTTGGTGTCCTAAGCGCAAATGAATCACTTAAGTTGAGCACGGCCTTACAATAATAACAACAAAACCCCCCGAAAACGAACGAGAAACTTTTGCAAACGAACATCCTGGAAGGGGGGCGGAGACGGGTGGGCGTGGTCGTGGCGCGTGTCTAATAGAAAAACGATAAGCAAGCCCCGGAGCTCCTCTGGAGCTGGATTTCTGGCGCTGCTCAGATAGCCAGCGATGCGGACGCGCTTATTCCACGGAGACTCATTCAAAAAGGTCACCTAGCCTGGGAGAGGGTTTCTTTTTTTTTTTTTTCGTGGGGGCCGAAGGTCAAGGGTGGCTGGAAATAATGCACACCGAAAAAAAAAAAAGGTGGTTACGCCTCGCCGGTCACAGGACCACAAAAGAGAATCCTAGAGAAATCGCGACGGAGAGAGCGCAGGGGTTGTAATATGATTAAAAGCACCTAATAATTGTGGTCAATAGGGGAAGGGAGAGCGGTGGCTTGGGGGTTGGGAAAACTCTCCCCGTTTGGAAAACGCTCAAGGGGGCCAAGGTGTGTGCAGCGGGGCGATAAGTGCGAATGGGATGGAATAAAATACAAATGATGAGAGAAAAATTAGCAAGCACGGCAAGCTTTTCAGTATTTACAATAACGAAAGCCAAATATTGGATTACAACGTAGAAAGCTGAGAAGTGTATTAAAAATAATGGCCAAAGATAAAGATAAAGATAAAGAAAGGGGAAAAGTTAATACCGAGACCTTTGCCATCTATTCAAAATACTTCTATAAACTAAAGATAGGGCGGAAAATCAGTCAATTAATTTGAAAACCTGGTTTCCTTATATTTAACCCCTTTCAGGATTTTTCCTTTAGCTGCGAGTCATTAAAAATGGAATCCCTTTGTGCAAAAGAAAGAGAGAAAAACTTAAATTCTTGGAATTTTATGGTTATCTTATCTACCCAGGTCTGTGCTTTTGTTTTCCCTCCGAGCCATTAACCATCTTCGATCACATATAAAGGGAATCATTTACTCGACGAAACTCATTAATTGCTCCTCCCTTATAGCTTATTTCACTTTTACACTTGGCCAACAATTCACACACACACACATATGGTATGCGGTGGGAAATATTGAAGGAAAACGCAGACAAAGGAGGCAGCAGGAAGCAGCCGGCTGCTGGGCAAGCCAGTTAAAATCCCACCATATAAACTTATACAAATGACATCCGGTAGAGACTCACCCAACCCAAGCCAGCCCCAACCACCGGCAACCCCTCGCATTGTTGAATGATGTATGAAGCTTTTGGCGCGCCGCACGTCCACTTTTCGGATCCCATCCCGAAACCCATTTCTACCAATTCTACCGTCTCTCCGACTCGCTAAGAAGCTGGAGGCACGCAAATACCGCAATGTTGGATGCGGACGAGGTGTAAAATCATGTTTGGGCATCAAGCGGAATTAGTGAAAGAGATGGGGGAACTGGGAAATTGAGGCCACTCTCCGTCTCCCTTCCTCGCGTGGCAACTACAGTGGAGACTGGCCAAATCGGATGAAATTCCAGCAGCATTCCAAAATGCTTTACAATCGCACCCAATGCATACATTCATAGCACACACACTCGAAGAAATCGCTCCAGAAAATAAGCTGTTACAACAAACTACATATAACAGAATGTGCGAATGTCGATCCCTGCCCGGGCGCCAAATAATAGTTATAGGAAAATGGAATGGAATTTTCCCAGGTGCACATACACAAAAAGAGCCCTAGAAACAGACATCGACAGAGTTACAATTTATATTTGATTCGAGGCATTCGCTCCGGGTCGATTAGTTGGCGCCGATGTCGCTCGCCGCACCTCCCCCCTCCAACTCCCCCCCAACCTTGGCCCACCGGAGGATACCTTAACCCCGCCACAACCCGGCCGGGCCATCCAGCATCCCAGCATCCCAGCACCGACCCGGCTCACTCAGCGACTGGGCTGCTCGTTACGGCAAGCGTATCAATTTGATCATGCGTGTCCTTTCTCCCACCATCGGAGTGTGTGCCGGTTTGTGTGTGTGCTAAATGCCGCAAATTGAAATATGGTTTTCGATTTTCAGTTTATATGCAGCCATCTATAACCAAAACCGAATCGAACCCAACAGAACCCACACATTTGTATGCGTGTACCAGTTCCAGCTGTGGGCGTTCCTTATTTGTATTTGTGTGCCATGTGTGATGGTGATGGTATGGGTGATGCTATGGGTGATGGTATGGGTGCTGGACTGGTACTGGTGTTTGTATTTGTATTGGTATTATTTTATCATCGTTTCGTTTACTTTTCAAATTTCAAGTCGTTTGCTTAAGAGTGAACAACCGGTGAGCACTGACTGAGGCTGAGGATAAGGATGAGGATGAAGGTGAGGATGAGGATGAGGGGTTGGGAATCGATGGAATCGATGTGCCAGTTGAGCGATTGCCTTCGAACTTTGTTGCGGAATCAGCTACCAACTATAAAGAAGTCGGGGTGCGCACGATTTCATCTGATCGAATTGATGGGTGTGCTCGGCTTGATGGAGCAATTATCTGGGTATAATCTGTGGAAGAGTTGCAAATTATCGAACTTATCGAGTTAATCGCTTGTTCTTTGGAACAACACAAATGTTTAATGCTTTGTTTGGTTGTGTAATGAACAATCTGTTAAAGAGTTGCAAACTATCGAACTTATCGAATGGGGTAATAGAAATTATAAACGATTTTTTTTTGTTTTTTATTTATAAAAGTGTTTAGTTTGGGAATATCGAGAAATTATCTGGGAATAATCTGTGAAGGCATTGCTTTTTTTGGAGTTACAAAAATTAAAAAATTTAATGAAAAATCCGTTGATTAATTGCGAATTATCGAACTTATCGAATTAATCGATTTTTGTGTGAAATGCAATCAAATTAAAGATTTAAAGTTTGATTTTATTTAAAATAACAAAAAAAAATTCGAAATATACATATAAAAATACTGTTTAATAGATAACAAAAATCAATTTAACCTACAAAAGGATTTAGTTGGCGAATATCGAGAAACTCACGAACAATTGGAGGCTTATAAAATATAAATCTATTTTGAATCCCAACAGATTTTAATTGTCTGGGGAAGGAACCAATTTGTGGACCCCAGCCTGTTAGTTAAGTCGCTGATTTTGAAAGCTGCTCCCTCGTTTGTTTGTGCTCAGTTTGTTATTAAATAAAGGCTTAGTCGAGTGGGTTCTTTATGCCCATATGTGTGGACACACACACGCACATACAGACACACACACACACCGACACACATGGGCACCCACAAAAAGCGACCACCAGCCCATTGTCATATTAAATCATACAATTGGTCAGATGCCCCAAAGCGAGTAACGTGGAAATAAAAAAAGGGAAAAGTTTTTATTCTATCTGATTTTTTGTTGTTAGAAACCAGAGCGGTTTCTCTTTCTATTTTTCCCGGAGCCGCATGCTGACACATTTCCCCATTCACTTTTCACGCACACTCACACGCACGCCGAGCTTTTGATTTTCCAACTTGCGAGTGTGTGCGTGTGCGAGTGCGTGTGTGTGCCAGATGCGCGTGAAAATAAAGCGGAAAATTTGCATGCCTATATCCCCGCCGCCGCTTTACCCGCTCGTCTTTTCTCGCTCATCGCATTTTTGTTGGGCTTTTCGGTGCTTTTCTCTCTATTTTTTGTTGGCCTACCCTCCGCTTTATAGACTTTTCGATTTGCACTGACATGTGTGCGTAAGTGTATGCATATATATATGGTACATATGTATATATCCCATATATATATGTATGGTTAGATATTGTGTCGTCCGTGTCGGTTTTAGTTGCCAATAGGCGGCTTAGCTAAATTTGCATTTATTGTTAAAATGTTTCATTTCATTTCATTTATTTGCCCGCCACACAGAAACGCAAAAAAAAAATGAAATGAAAACCGACGAAAAACTGAAATCCATGCGAAAATTGGACACGTGTTTCTTTGTGTGCGTATGTGGTTAGGTCCCCGAAAAGTTACGGGGGCGTGGGTGGGGGCGTGGTCTATTGGTTTTTCGGCTTTGGATTATGACAAACATTTTTTGAGGGTTGAAGAAGGGTGAAGGAGTGTGGAGGGGGCGGTTTTGAAGTGTTTGCACTTTTGACTTTTCCTCTGCGCCAAAATTTTTTTTCGTCGGGTTGCGAGGTGAGTGATTGAAGTTGATTTGCCTTTGTTGGCGTTTTTTTTTTTGCTCCTCTCGATTTGATTTTATTTTTAAGGGGTACAGTACCGTCTGGTCATCAAAAGTCATCAGCATGTCGCCCCTTTTTTTTGGAATTTTTTAGAGGGAGTTTAGTCATAGTTTGGTTTGGGTTCATTTCGGATTCGGACAAAGTTGCGACTGGAACTGAATTGCTGTGGAAAATTATTTTGATTGAGTTGTGGCAGGTTTGGAAAATGATTTCGGTCTCCTTTACAGTCCAGTTTTTATTTATTTGAATATATTGGGTTAACTTGTGTGACGTTGCAATGGAAAATTGACTGAGAGTTGGGGTATAAGTTTTGATAAATTAAATATTTGTATGGTATCTTGCTGTAGTTTTTTGTTGTTTGGAACAAAATAGATCAATTAATAAACTTAATTAAGCTGGTATTTTGTGCTTACTAAATTTATTAACTGGCTGGAAAAAGTTGGTGAACTAATTGAAATTTTGTATTGTTTGGGAACCCGATATATATATGTGGAGGTAGTTGTTTCAACTTTTCTTAACTTGGCTTCTTTTTTGCTCTCCCTCGTTTTGTATTTTCCCTTCTATTTTTTTTGTGGGTTCCCTCACATTTTTCAGCTCACAATCAATAGGTCCAATTACGTTCTCAGTTTTCGGGGTCCTGCCTTCCGGCTGAGTTGCTTTTTTCCCACCAAACTTTTGCTCCTGTAACCTGTTGTGGCATAACTCAATTTCAGCTTAAACAACAAACCGACCCGAAACGAATCGAATCGAATCGAAAACGAAGTGAACTGGAAACGGAACCAAAGTGCAATTATAGTTGAAAAAAATCTGGTATGATCGGGATAGGGATCGGAATGGGGATCGGGGATCGGGGAAAGGAAACAGCGTCAACACGTGACTGACAGGGCCAGAAATAAACAAAATGTGGCAAAATGCTTTTGAGCCTCAACTCGCTTTTGTGCCAAATCCCGCAGCATTCTTTGGGGTTTTTTTTTTTGAGGGGGGTTCTCCCAACGCAAAAACCGAAAACCGAAAAAGCGGACTTCGTCTCGTGGTTGGGTCCATTTTAAAAAGCATTTTCCCCCATTGCATTTTCATTCATCGCTCGTAATTGTGGTGTAAAAACGAGCTCTGGGCGACTGATGCTGGATGGTACTGGTCGGTCCTGGTTGAAGCTGGTTGGTTTTGAACTGAAAAGCAAATGGCAATAACTGTCATTTCCTGGCGACCTACTAAATTCGCCTCAACTCGAAGCCCTCAAATGAAAATAGCTGACCTCTGCCGAAAAATACAACAAAAAATTGGGAAAGGAGAAAGGAGAGAGAGAGTGCAGCCTAAAAGGTTGCCCACAAAGAGGCTCGTATCACGTCCTTTCCCTTTGGATCCTTGAAGTCTACCCAAAGTCCTCCCCCCCCCTCACACATGTGCAACAATTGTAATGGTCTTCAAAAGAGCAAAGGGGGGGCAATGCATAATTTGTTATCTAAATTCAGGTTGTCTATCGGAATGCTCTCAATGCCATACTGATTAAATTTCCCCCTCCTGCCCAGGGGCGGGGCCAGGGTCTGATGAGGGGAAGGACTTGCATTGAAAATAAAAAAAATATATATAAAAAAAAAACCCCGACTCCTTAACACGTTTCATGGCATTGAATGAGGAACGTGCTGGCTACATATGCGAATCGTTCTCAGCCCCAATGTACGCGAGTAGCAACCGAAACTGTCCGTGCCAGTGCCCATTCCCATTCCCATTCCCAGCCACATTTTCCGTACGATTCCCATACCCATACCCATACCCATACCCATTCCCAATCCCAGCCCAGCTCAGCGAGGGTCCCAGGATTCGGCACAGTGGATGTGGCATATTTTTTTTTGAATATTTTCTAAGACATTCTAAAGTCCCATTAGCAACTGATTTTTCTAGGAAAATTATTTTTTAATGGTTTATATCTATCAAAGTTTATTTTTGAAACAAATTTTAAGCTGTGCAAGATATTTTTGTTGTTGAATTTTTAAAGATTTTATTTCTGTTTATACAATAAATTTTTAATTCACAAAAAAATATTTACAAATTGAAATGTTCTATAATGACTATTAATATATAAAAATATTTATTTCCGCTGGCAGACAATTTGTATACCTTAATTTTTCGAATACCATAAAATTATTTCTTCTTAAAATAAGTTAAGTTTTTAAGGTACCAACTAATCAATCTTGGGATATTTATAAGATTTTAATTTTCGTACAAATTTAAAGCTGTTCTTAAAAATGTTCCTGATATTTTTAAGATTTACTTACACTTTATAAAAAATAATTTCTTTCTTATCAAAATAAGTTCACAATTCCAAATGATCTTTAAAAGGTAAAAATCGATTTATAATATTAAATAACAATATTTTCGCTGGCAGACAGTTTATATACCATAATTTTTCTAGTACCCTAAAATTATTTCCCCCCAAATAAGTTAAATTTTTGTAACATTTAAGCTTTTAAAAAATTCCAAACCCATTGTCCCCTCTTTTAGGTTGGCATTTCTAATGCATCGCAGTATTTTGGGTTGTGGTTTCCGCTGTGGTTTCGCCTGAGTTTGTCTCACAGTGCAGAGGGCTTCCTTTTTTTTTTTTTGGGGGGTCTCGGTTGCGCTGTCTCCCGTCCCTTTCTGCCCTTTCCGCCCGCTATGTGCCTTCCCTTTCCCTCGGCATTCGAGCTGCCTCACCGAGGCCGTGTAATTTCAAGAGGCATTGGTGTCTGCCAGTGCCAGTGCCAGTGCCAGTGGAGAACTGCTACTGAGATGAGACCCTTCTCCGCGCTGCTTGTTTATGCATTTCGAGCATCCGAAGAAGCAACAGTCGCTACATGCCGGCCCCTGCCTCAAATTTCCCTGGCTTTCTCCCTGGTTTTCCCTGGTATTTTCTTCACGTTCTCCCCATCCTTCAGCCTGCCCTTGCCACGTACTTCATTCGCTCTCGATGATGCAAAAGATTACCAAGTTGTTGGCATGTGGTGCGGACGGAGACCGAAAATAAAATAAAATAAAATAAGGGAAAATAAACTCCGGGCGCTCCTATGCCTCTTGGTCATTATGCAGGCCCAACCGCATCCGCATCCATGTCCGCATCCTTGTCCGCAAGAAGTCCAGCGGCTGACAGCTTGGGGCACGGTTATGTGGCATGAATGCCCAACCCCCCTTTTTTCTGTTTTTTTTTTCTGCGCCGCACGTGGAGTATCCATGTCGGAGCACCCAAAAGATTTATTTATTGCGGCTTTAAACTCCCATCTTCCCCATCGAGCGAATCCTTTCGGCGAACTGGCAATCAAATCCGGCACGATTCCATCGCACTTCGTTTTGGCCCGGAGACTGCGGCATCACGCTCCGCCAGCATCTTCGATGGATGAATGACGCCTCTGAGTAGGATTCGGGTTACCTATAATTTATTAAGAGGCATCGCAATTGATTGATATATAATTTTTGCACCTGGATATGTTGCCTTTTTTTTTTGGATGGTAGTAGATTTTACTTTTAATTGGTTCAAAGTTCAAAATTTGGCATTGGAAATGAAAGGAAATTCTGGTTTATTTAAAGTAAATAAATATCTGAATGCAGAAATCCTAAAGATACATTTTTTTCATATAAAGCTTTCAATGCCTTACAAAGTATTAAATAACATCCTTTGAAAAGTAACAACTGCAAATGCAAGATAAATCTATTTTTAAATAAATTCTACTTTGAGATAGGTATCTCTAAAAAAAGCCAGGAATAGTTTCAGATAGGTATCTCTAAAAAAAGCCAGAGAAAGCTAAGGACTTTAGTTAATATTTTCCTTGCCATTTTTTAATCTTGGCCAAGAGCTTTGAGTCCCCGAGTTAGTGGTCAAGTTGTGGGCTATTGACTGGGACTAATTGAAGGCTTTTGGTCATTATCTTGGAACGTTCACGTGCTCGTTCTCAGACCGTTCTCCGAGTCTCACTTGAAACTTGTGATTTTGCTCTGGAGAAGGGCAGAGAATTTGCGAAGGGCCCGGGAGAAAGTGGGGGAGAGAGTCTCGAGTGAAATGTTCTTTGGTGCTTGCGATTTCTTTGGCCTTGTGCCAATCAGCGTTGCCTTCGTCAGTGCCACTTGTGGCAGCCCCCGCCCACCGACATTGTATCTGTATCTGTATCTGTATCTTGTATCTATGCATCCAGTGTGCGTGTGTGTGTGTGTGTGTGTGTGTGTGCAGTCGTACATTTTTGTAAGTGCATCAAAATTCTTAGCATAAGACGTGGACTTGTATCTCGGCCTGTGTTTTGCTTTTTGATTTAGTTTTTATTTTTAGCTTGTTTTACTTTCCTCCCATGTTTATTTTGTATTTTTTTTTTGGTTTTTTGTTTTTTGTTTTTAGTTTAGTTTGCTTTACATTTTTCATGATTCTGTGAGCTCAGCGTTTCGTATTTTTTTCGTATTTTTTTTCTCCCTTTGCTTCTTTGTTTTGTTTGTAGGATTTTCCTTCGCAACGTTCTACCTTTTCTCTATATGCCCACATATATACCTACATATATATATTCTGTATTTTTTTCGCTCGTATTTGGTTGGGAATTTCACTGGTCTGGCGTCTATTTCCATTTCTTGCCACATTTTCATGTCGTTCTCTGTTTGGTTTTTATGTTTTCCACAACAAATTTGATGTTGCCTCGGACCCGGACCCGCACCCGGACCCGCACCCGGACGTCTTGATCCAAACCCTCGAGTGTTCCTTCCGTACGTGTGTCCTAGAAAAATGCAGAGCAAATTCTTCATTTGCGAGGGTTCCAATTGAATTTCGAGTCCATTGCGATGTACGATGTTTCTTTCTCGCATTTTTTTTCCCTGTGTTTTCTGTATTTTCAGTACTTTTCTTTTCTACATATTTTTGTTGTTGTTGTTGGTGTGTTTGTCTGGGCATTCAATCATTGCGAGACTCCACTCCACTCAAAGGGGTGGCAGAGTGGCAGAGTGGCAGAGTACAAGGGAAATCAGTCAGATAGCTGCCACCCCATCTCCATTTTTTGTTTTTTTTTTTCAATTTGTTTGCTTGCTCTACAAAATCACCAACTAAGCAATAACAACGCTGGAGTCGGAGAGGAGTCCTTCTGGAATTATCGGACCCCTCTCCAGTCCGGCTTCCCTCCTCCCCTCCCCTGCTCCCCTCCACTCCCCATCTGCGTCTGTCAGACGTGACTCTACGTTTCACTTTGCAATGAAATTGTTTTTTCATTTCCATCTCGCCTCCTGGTTTATTTTGTGTCCAAACCCCCCCCCCCCTCCTCCTTGCCCCACCCCGCCAACACTAATGGGTTAACTCGAGTTGGCTACAATCTAACCCCAGGGCCGCACAAGTGGGTTAAGCCTAAGCATTTGTCCGCCCCTCCCTTTGGACCCTCCTCGGACCCTCTGACGCAGGCTCAAGTTCAGCAAGTTGTGAGGATTTTGTGAGTTATTGTTTGGATCCATTTGTGGTCAAGTGTGGATGTGGACGGATGGTCGGATGGAGACTGGTCAGTAGGGGCTGGTAATAGAATTAGGGAACCTCACCTCGGCCGGAGGGATAATCAATTTGATAGTTTTCCTCGGCGCACCTTTGGCCAACTTATTGAATCGGAATGCTCGACTTCGGATTCAAGTTGCTCCGTCGACATTTGCCGGAGGGTGCTAAAACTTACGTTTCTTTCTTTTTTTTTTTCTTCGTTATTTTGTAAATGAAAAACCCGGTTGTTTTTCCATATATTGATGGTGGGTGGTGCTTTTCCCCAAAAAGTAATCCACATTTTGTATTTATTAAAAAAAGGGGTGAATTCAATTGCATATAAATCGTAAATCGTGAAGGGGTCAGCTCGTTTATTATTAAAATAATATATTTTAGGGGAGAGAGGAGGGGGGGAAATGAAGCTGTTTATTTTGTAATAGAGAGATCGGACATATGAGTTTATATATCTATTTTTTAGTTGATTGGACTTTGGAGAGGATTTATATTTACGGATATTAGGTGAATTAATATTGATTAAATATTTAATAAGGATTAAAAGAAGGTGTAGGTGTAGGTGGTTTTTGGCTTGTCAATTGTTGTTAATATTTATAATTTAAAGTGGGAGGGTTTAATATGTAAATTAAAGCTAATTATTTTTTATTAAATATTGAGTAAGTATTTAAAGAAGCTAAGCATTTTTCTGTATGAGGTTTCAGTGGGTGAATTGTTTTCTATATTTGTAATTTATATATTTATAATTTTTTCTATATTTATAAGCTTAATATCTAAATGAAAGCTATTTATGTTTACTAAAATATTTTGTAATCATTAAAAAAAAATATTGTTGTTGGTGGGTTTTTGGTTTGTCAGTTGCTGTTTATATTAATAACTTGAAGTGTTAGGATTTAATATGTAAATTAAAACTAATTATTTAATATTAAATATTTAAGAAGGTGTAAAACTAATTATTTAATATTAAATATTTAAGAAGGTGTAATAGAAGCTTAGCTCTTTTCTGTAGTTGTTTTTGGTATGTAACTTGTTTGTACTTATAATTTTAAGTGTGAGAATTTAATATTTAAAATAAAGCTATTTACTTTTACTAAAATATTTAATAAGGCATAAAATAAGCTAAGCATTTTTCTGTAGGTGAAGAGTTTAATTGTTAAATAATATATTTATTTTAAATCAAATGTTTCCCGATTGTTACATTTAAGACTTAAAACTTATCTTGATTTGTATTTTAGAAGTAAACATTTCTCTGCCTTAATATATATATTCTCATTTAATTTAATTACCCATAAAGTATAATTTAGTATTAAATAATCCCTGATCTAATTTTGATTTCCCTCCGATCATATTGGTTGTTAGTTTTTAATTCGGTTTCCGTTGCCAATTTGTGAGCTGCTGGTTGTGGTAACCTTTTCTTTTGTCCAGGAGCCCCAGAACTCCGGGCTTTATGACTGCCACCGGTCTTTGTGCGTTTGCTAACTTTTGTTTCCGGTTCTTTATGACTCTTTGACTGCCCAACGGCCCCGCTGATCAGTTTTTCCCGCACCCCTCCCTCCAACCCCCTCCCCCCCAATGAGTTTTCCTTGGGGTTTGGTTTTTTTTTTTGGTTGGACCCACCCAACCTCTACATTTCATTTGCAATTTACTTTTTGCCCTTTGGCCAACTTTCCAACGTCGGTGGTTTTGGCCTGCCCAGTTGGCCGTCATCAATCTCGCTCCGTCTCCCTCTCATTCGGACCGCTCTCCAGCCATCTCCCTCTCTCTCCCTCTGCCGTTGGCCATGCTCCAGTTTTTGTGCCATTTCCCAATTGCTTTCTGTGCGGTTTTCCCTCATTGTAGTTGCTGCTGCTGCTGCTGCTGCACTCGGAGGAGATGCTGCAGGATGGAGGATGGGGGATGGAGGATGCTGGCTGTTTGGGTTTTGTTGGATGCTTTTACCAAATCCTAGGCGTGATTTGCCGTTTAATTGTGCAGCAAGTTGCCAAAAACGCAATGAGTGAGAAATGGATATTGGGACATGTGACCCCTTTTCCTCTTTCCTCTCTCTCTGGCCCCGTTTTTCCCCGGCTTTTCCTCCCAGCTTTTCCATGGCTTTCCCCCCTCCCCCGCCCCATGCCATAATGGCTGCTCTCCATTTCTCTGTTCTTTTTTTTTTTGTTCCACTACCAAGTGATGTTCTGTTCGCAGGCTGAGAGAGGCTTGCCAGTCAGTTTAGACACGAGAATCGTTTTTGGCGGCATGCGTGATGAGCTGTCTCTTTAGGAGCTGCCCTCGACTGTGCACTGAGAAAAATAGTTACCAGAAAAATGGATATTAGAAATTTAATTGCCAGAAAAAAAGAAGGTACCAGAAAAATGATAACCAGAAAAATAGTTAACTACAAATTAGTTACCAGAAAATTACCTACTAGAAAAATGAGTTACCAGAATATATCAGAATGGATTTTGGAATATTTTATAATTTTTGGATTTATAAAACAAAGATTTTACATCAATATTTAATATTTTTTTTATTACTACAAATATATTATGCATAGAAAAATAATATAATAATTTTCAACTTATTGAATTTTTGTTCTACAATTTGTCATTTACTTATTTTTGAAAATATTTAATAATAGATTAACCATTTCAAAACACATAAATGTGGAAGCTATTAAAATATATAGTTTTAGTATAGATGACGTTTATTTTTTGTGATTTTATTTAACATTTTATTACCCAAAAAATAACTTAATTATAATTGAATTTACTGGAAATATACAGCAAGTTTGTATAACATACAAATTTTAACCTTTATAAACACAGTATAAGTATGTAAAATATTAAAGAAAATATAATTAAGTCAAGTAAAAAATCGTTATTTTAAACTAGAATTTCACCATTAAAGAAGTTTGCTATTTGGTTTGATGGTAAATCAATTTTTCGGTTTGCAATTTGCGAGTTTCGAGTGCACACTCATCAGCGAAGAGCAGACCGACTTACAAACGGCCAGATGCCTCCTAAAAGGACCAAAAGGAGCAAAAGGACCTACAGTGGTTTGCACTTTGGCAGAGGCAGAGCAAAACAAACGGGGGGAACCGAAGATAAATGGACGGGAATGGAGGTGGAGTCGGGCGGGTGGAGTAATAGATAGGGATTCAGTTCCTCCATTGAAATAAGGAAGGAAGTGTCTCTGGGTATTTGATGCAGCTTTCCTCTGATTTCTGGGACGTGCGCAAGTCAGTTGCAAGGAAATCTATCAAAATTCCGCAAATAACTGCACGTGTCCTGCGTGTCCTGTCGCATGTCGTCCTGTGGATAGTTACTTGGTTTCAATCATGCATATTGGTTGTACATATCTCGTCCTCCGCCCACGGACGACCCATCACCATCTCAGGAGCATCTATCTTCGCTTGCTCCCTTGCTCCCTTGCTCCTTGTGGCTTCTGTTCTCTTTTTTTTATTTCATTTCATCTCCAGTTGCCAGGACAACTGGAGGGAGAGGAGAAGGAGGACTAAGAGGAGAGTCCTCCCTGTCAGGGCTTCTCCTTGCATTTGATTAAGTGCTGGACGTCGCTTAGTGCGAAGAAGCTGAACATGTGACCTTTCTCATTTGAGCTAATGATCCGTGTAATCTGCTTGAGCTTTTCTCGCTTCTAGTCCCCGCTTTGTACCCATCGATTCCCGCCTAGGTGCACTGAAAAAAAATCACACATATTTGTAGAGATATTAGAGATATTTTCCATCAATTTATTTTTCAAGTTTTAAAAGTCGAATAAAGTTATTAAGTTTAAGTCATTGAAATTGCAACCAATTAATGTGGGCCTGCCCCCAATTTCTCCCTGTGCATGTAAAGTTTGCACTTACGTCAGACTTTAATGGCAACATTCACCTTACATATATTCCTTTAATTTTTCCCCGATGTTGCGTTCTTCTCACGGTAGATTTAACACACTGCGGATCGTTCAATAAATGTCAGCAATTAAAAAGGCGAAATAAATGTTGCATCGCCACATATACTATATATATTATATATATGTTTCTAGGGGCGTGGTTAAACAGGCCAACTTGACACGCCAGTGGGCAGAAAATGGTGGGATAAACAGGTGTAATATTTAAATGCCAGAACTCAGAGTACAGACCACAAATATTAAATGTCGGGCGGGGAATGCCGAGTGTATCTTCATCTGAGACGGGAATCAATAAAAGATTGGATTGGGTTCGAGCACACACGTGGCTCCGGGAATTCAATTTAGATTTTATGCTATATATATATAACATATATAATTGAAAGCCGTTGGCTTCCGTGTAGATTTAATTCCAGAAATTCACAAAGAGCGGGTTTTCCGGGGAAATATTCAAATTAAAGGCTGACAAGACGTCAAAGTCTTGTGGAAATTATTAACAATTTCTATGCAAATGTATATTCATGGAATTTATAATTGCTCAAAAGTAAAATCATATTTTATTCTAAGAAGAGTTTTACTTGGCGTTTAAATAAATAAATAAATGTTAGTTTGGAGACAGATAAAAAAGTCAGTTATTACCTCAAAAATATAGAGTGATTTAATAAATTCTATTCCATACAAATTCGGAATAAAATAAAACTTGTGGTCCAAATTAATTATTAAAAATTATTTTAAATGAGTAATATCGAATATTTTATATCGCTAAAATTACTAATAATTTTAAGAATATGGGTCATAATTTAATTATTATTTTTATAGTTTCTCCTGCTCAACAGAATAGTTTTCAAAATTTCGCAAAATATATTTAATGACCCAAACAAAAATAAATTAAACCCAATGAATATATTTTTTATACCTCTAAAATTACTAATAATATCAAGAAAACAGGGCATAATTTAATTATTATTTTTATAGTTCCCTTTACCCATCAAAATAGTTTTCAAAATCCCGCAAAAAATATATTTGATGGCCCACAAAAAAGATTGGCCAAAAATAAATTAAACCCAATAAAGCCAGCCAAAAAAAAAAAGAAAAATCCAGCAAAATCGGGTAAAGTTCGCTTTATGAAAAGGTAAAACTTCAGTAAACATTTAACGACTGCGCGAACTTTTGACATGGCCATAAATCGCTGCCCATTCCCCGGACTGGGGCACTTTAAGTAAATCTTTCCGGGAGCAGGGACTCTCGCCGAGATTGATTCGTTCGTTGTGAGGACACCAGTCAGCAGTCAGCTGTAGCTCCAGGCTACAGGATGCAGGATACATTGTTTTGGTCTGCGGGTTCCCCATCCCCTCCCATCCCCCTATTCCCCTCTCCTTGCCCGATGATTGATGATGGCCCACTTTTTGGATTTTGCCTGTTCAAATTGGCAGGATAATCGTGATCGAGCTGTCCAGCTGCCCATCCCCCCAAAGGACTCACTCTGAGAGTCCCAGAGTCCAACTGTCCAACTGTCCGTATTGCAAATCTCAAAATACTGTCGCATTTAGCTGGAGGTAAACCAAAAGTATTTCCATTTCGACAGCCCTGCGATGTGTGGCTCGTTGTTGTTGGCCATTCCAAGTCGAAATATCAATTACAGTTGTGCAACCAAATAGATGAGAGATATGCAGATGCAGATGCAAGTACCAATTACATCGCATGATTAGCCAGTTGCGTGTAGTTATTTTAAAAGCCATACACGGAGGGAAAAATATGTTAATAGGGGTTTTTTGGGAGCTAAAAATATTTGTGATTTTAGATACATTTTTAATGGTTTTACAAAATGAGAAATGGATTACAATATACAAAAAGTAAGGGGAATAGATAATACGTTTTGATTACAATTTGGTAAATAGGAAAACTAAATTTTTATATATTTTTTATAGGGAAGCATATATTTTTTATGGAATATTTATTAATGCACCTTTTAATAATATACCATTTCACTTCCAAATATTCTCTTTGTTATTATTTATTGTTATATTTTCTTTTCTTATATTTCATTCGAATCACAAAATGATTTTTATACCATTCAAGAAATAAATACGTTTGAAATTTGTATAATTTAAAACATTTTCCTATCTTTATTTAATTAACTTTATATATTAAATTCTAGTTGAAATCCACTCTTCCCCATTTTTTTCTCTGAATGCACTAATTTGTGTTTTACTTATCCGACAACAATATCAGGCCAACAAGATTGAATGGCAGGCAATATAACAGGCTTTCACTATATATGACACACCCGAAATGTATCTGTGTGTGTGTGTGTGGTTGGGTGTATCTATGTGTGTTTATGTGGCGGAGAAACAATTGAACATGTTCGAGTCGAGTGAAACGTGCGGCGATGTCTTCACCTAATTACCATCGAAGATGGGTCGGCAAAAATGCAAGCAATAAGCGAAAACCCGGACCAGGACCAGGACCAACTGGCAGGACCCCGAACTGGGGTGTCCTTAATTGAAGTGCTGTGCCAGGACCCAGGAACCCGAATGGTAAAAAGGGGGGATTGGGAAATGGCACGTGTTAAGCGGAGGACGACAAGTTGCGAGGGGGACATCGCAATCTTTAATTTAAATGCCAGCCATCTTCACGTTTATCAGATTATTTGCGACAAAACACACGCAGGACATGCCACATCCCCGCAATACACCAGATATATATCTCTGTTTGGGGATGTTCTTTGGATGGGGGAATCGAAAGTATATATATATACACTATCCGACTGTGTGTGTTTGTGTGCTGTGATTGGCGGTGAGGGGCAGCTTCCGGTTTTCAGGGTTCTCCCCCGCAATAAAACTGAAACAAATTAAATGTTTGTATACCCAAAAAACAACAATTATATTTATGTGGGGGAAAAGGCATTAAATTTGTGCAACTACTTAGCTGGGAAGTAGTGCTATTTTTTATTTTAATTAAAAATGTTCTGGCTTATGAGCTCCTTTTTTTTGCCAGGTATGAAAGCCTGAAAGTTTTTCCTAAGGGATTACACAATTTATTTCCAACTCTCAACCAACGAATGTGGTTTTTTTTTATGACAGCCAAGTGAAATTTTTGTGCCTTGTGGAGCCTTGGAAATATATTCAAGTCAAGTCGCTCTCATATCGCTAATGAAGTGTTTATGGGGTATATCTTGAATCGGTTTGCCGCGATATTACTTTTTTCCCTTCAGCCCCAGACCCAGAGCTGTTGTTGACTCAATTACATGGCGTTTGCCATGCAATTTGCTCAAACACACACGAACACCCACCCCCTTCTCCTCCTACTCCACCCACAATTTTCATTTTGCGCTGAGTTTTTCATGGAAATATTTTGCATTTGCAGCATCCGGCGCGACAGGCGGCAGTCAACTAAAATAAAAGAGGAACGGCAAGAGGCATCCGAGGCTCGTAAAAGGGAGGCGACGTTTTATGACGGTCACATAATAACATCGCATCGCATCGGGCACCCGAACGGTGAACGGTAAACGGTTCTGCACACATTGGTGGCAGGACGAAACAGGATCACATCCCCCAGGGCTAAAAAGGACGATGCAAATTAGGCGGCGGCAGATGAAGCGTCAAAGCGTTTGATTCGATTGTCAGCGCCAGCCAAAGTTGAGTTTGCATCCTTTCGGACTTCAATTCACCTCGCACACACACTTACGCACACCCCTCCGATTGATTGAGTGGGTGATTGATTGATTGATTGATTGATTGGCGTCCCCGCCAAGGGACACCAGCAGCAGCAGCAGCTTCAGCATCACCATCCGCCGCACCATGAACAAGAAGTCGCCCCTGCCGATGGCAGCCTTCATTGGCAGCGACGGCAACGGCGCCAGTGGCAGCAATGCCGTTGGTGCCTCCTCCACGACGTCAGCTGCGGCAGCGTCAGCCAACGGGGGAGGAGGAGGCAGGGGAGGCAGGCAGGGAGGAGGAGGAGGCGGATCGTCGGGCGGTCCGGGAGCAGGCTCCTCTTCCAAGTCCGAGAAGCAAAACGGACGGGAGGGCGGAGGAGGAGGAGGAACGATCCTCTGCGGTTGCCAGCGGGCGCCCAAGTCGCAGTGCATTTCGGCAACAGGTGAGTTTCCGTCCGCAAGGATATCATCTATTAGAACAAAGTTGCATTTAATCCTGGCACTTGACTCCTTTAATTATGTATTTTAAAATGATTGCTACAAATCAATTATGGAATGAGCATAAATAATGAGTTCGCAAAACGAATTGAAACGCGGGCCAACGCTGCGTATGAGTGATGTGAATTATGGTTTAAATTTATTAAGAGAAGCGTGAGTGATGCATTTTACTCAATTAAAAAAAAAACATAAATGATTAACAGTTTAAATATAAATACTTAACCGACGCCGTTGCAAATTGTATCATCCAAATTGAAATGGCAATAAATGAGCGAATTAATAATATTAATATTCAATTTCGATCAATTTCACTTGCGAACTAAACTTGGAAATTCGAGTTCCCCAAAAAACTTTTGATGACAAATGCTCTTAATTAGTGCCCAAAAACAGATATAATCAGTTATCAAATCGGGAATTATGATAATTGAAATGGCGAGCGAAATTTCCGTTGCGATTGAAACTACAATTATACACAATTAAATGTGAATTGAATTCAGATGCCAATTTGTTTTTGAAGTTCACAGGGATTGACAGTGAAATTTATTTAAATAAATTCAAATGGCCTTTTGGCAATTGATTTTGGGGCTAACACTGCGTATGCGCAATGTTGAGGTGTTGAATCACTCATACGCAGTGGTGTTTGATTTCGATTGTGTGTGTCCGTTGTTCAATGGCATATACTCGTATATTAGTCATATCCCGCAGCCAATTGACTTGATTAGCCTTTAATTCCCCCGCAGGCGTCTTCCTGCTGGTCCTGCTCTACACCGCCATGGGTTCGATCGTCTTCGTCACCCTCGAGGGTGAGGTGGAGGACGGGGGAACCCTGGAGACAGCGGTGGCGGCCTCCAAACCCTATCCCCGCACCGAACTAGCCAATGCCGAAATACGATCCAGGTGAGTGGAGGAGGAACCTTCTATATATATTTCACATCTCTTTGGGTTTCTATTAAAGTTTCTATTAATTAATTAATTATCCTTGATTCTCTTGCAGAACCGTTGATCGCCTGTGGTCGATAACGGAGGACCTGAACATCCTATACAAGGAGAACTGGACCCGTCTGGCCGCCCAGGAGGTGCAGCTCTTCCAGGTGAGCACCCGTCGTCGGGCAATATGCCCCCCGGTTTCTTTTGGTGGCTAATTGAGCGTTCCTCCGGCCGTTTTGCGGCTCTTTTTTCCCCTACTCCCCAGGACACTCTGCTGCGGGCCGTGCGACAGTCGAAGGTTTATCCGCCCGGCGGCATTCCGATGAATGCCCCCACCCACAAATGGACCTACGCCTCGGCCTTTCTCTACTCCCTGACATTAATTACAACGATAGGTGAGTGGTGAGAAATGCCAGGACATGCACACACCCGGGCCATCGCTCATACGCCCCGTTGTACCCGTTGTACCCTTTGTTCCCCGTTGTACCCTTTGTTCCCTGGCCGGGCGATTCAATTCGATTCGATGCGACTCGCTTCCATTGGATTCGATTCGATTCAAGTCCAGTCGAGTCGAGTCGCTCTCGGTGGGCAATTTATTAGCCCGCTTTGACGTTTGCCATCGGAGGCTGCCAAGTGCATGAACCCAACCGGCAGGACACACACAGGACCTGTGTGCGTGAGACGTTGAGTGACCGCCGGCCCCGAGTTGTCCGCTCCAGTGGCTTTTTCCTGGACCCAGTCCAGCTCCTCCTCCGGCCTACTGCCCAACGGCCAAGCTGGTGCTGTTTTTAATTAACAAACTGTCAACCGACAGCATCGATTTCGTTCGCACGTCTTGGTCCAAACAATACTTTAACATCACCCCTAGAGCGCCTCCCCACTTTTCCCCACTTTTCCCCACTTTTCCTCACTTTTCCCCAGTTTTTTTTTTCCGTTTTATGTTTTCAATTTACCCAACGCACGGCCACTGTCACTGATTTCAATTAGTTATAAGTAACCCGAGGCTAAGCAGACGAGTCCTGTCCAGTGTCCTTGGTGAAGTTTCCGCCCCCATTTAATGTGATTAACA
>JAJJHY010001290.1:9522987-9533100 GCA_021224005.1 Drosophila setifemur
TATTGATTTTTGCAAAATGTTACCTGTTCAATAAATTGCAAGAACCTTGACCCACCGTTCAGGTGGGGCGTGTGTAGTGGTGTGTGTGTGTGCTCGTGTAGGTGTGTTGTTTGTTTTGGCCAGCTTTATTTTTTACCCTGCTGACTTTTTCCTTTTGGCCGGGAAACGGAGCGCCTTTTGATGTGGGCTTATCAGATATCAAAGCGCATAACTGATAATGTGGCAATTGAAGGAGAAACTCAACTCGACTCAACTCAAACAACAGGTGGTCGACTGGGCATCTCTAAAGGCGCAAAGCGCAGGCCAGGGGGGAGGAGAAGGAGGGGGCGTGGCAGGGAGCAGAAGTCGAGGGTTTTTCATAAGTTCCATGCTGATTAAATCTAACCTGAACTGACACGGGCACAAAATAAAACGCTCGACTCAAAGGCGAAGTTTAAACAGGTGAACGGAGGGCAGGGGCGGGTTAAAGGGGGTCCCATGGGTCAGGGGCTTTGAGGGGGGAGGGGTGGTTGGGGGGGGCAGTATGCCAGATAGGTTCATCCATCGCAGTTTTGCTTATCGAATGCTGTTTGGTTTTTCTTTTGTCTGGCTTACCTCTGCCTCCCATTGTTTTCCCTCAGTTCTCGGTTTTCCGTTTTCCAAAGCCTTTGTTTGTTGCAACTGACAACTGGAAACTTTTAAATACTTTTAAAAAATATTTATTTCACACAAGAAATTGTAGTAAGATTTTAAAAGTTTATTTATATTATCTTGTATTTTAAATACTTTTTTAACATGTATATTTTGTGCACCATATAATTATATAAATTAATTTACCACAATTTAGTGCTCTTAAAATTGGCATCTTGAAACTTTCAAATATTTTTAAAAATTATTAAAGTAAACAAAAAATGGTAGTTCGATTATAAAAGTTCATATTTATAAATTAATATGATATACTATTTATGAATGTATATAAATAAATCATTTATTGGTTGTACTTACTAATTATATAAAAGTTTTCGTGAAAATGTGAAAATTCAATTTAGTTTCCTATAATATTTTCTTCTTAATGAAAATTTGTTAAGCTCAAGTTGTAGGTCCATTGCTTAATTTCCACAATTTAGTGCGCTTAAAATTTGCATTCAAAATTTCCGTCTCCGGCTACTTTAGATTTCTGCCAAAACATTTTCCGCTTTTCCCTTAGTTTTTTTTTTTTTTTTCCTGGGCCCTTTTGCTGATTTGCTTATGGTGATAATGATTACAATGTTGTGTTGCTGCTGCTGGTGCTGCCGCTGCTGCTGCTGTTGTCCCGGAGGCGAAGCTTAGTCAGCCTCCCCTGCTCCATGCCCCTCTATTGCCCCCGCCCCCCTTCCGCTACCCTCTCTCCGCCCCTGCCTTGATTGTTTTATGTGCGGCTCTCATTATCGCGGCCATCTTTCAAGCGTTTGCCGTATGGCATATGTTAGTTGGCCTAAACTTGAAAAGCTTCCAGCGGCACACAAGTGTGGCCTACTTTCCGGGGGAAGGTTGTCAGGGGGTCTTACAGGGGCTTTTTAGGGGGCTTCAGGGGGTTTTCAGGGGGTTTTCAGGGGGTTTCGGAGAGATTTGAGGGGGGCCTGGTAGATGGTGGATGCCAGCCAGCAAACATAAAATCAGCTAAAACGTTGCCACAGCCCCAGCACACACCGTCCACATACAGATATATATATTGCATATATATGTATATATATAGTGTGGCACACACAATTTATGCCCCTTTTTGCAGAAGCCTCAACACGGCCCGTACACCTTGCGGCATTTAATATTTGTGTTTCGCCAGCAACGAGCAGCGTTTTTCCCCCAGATGGCAGGCTCTCCTTGTTTTCTTTTTTTTTGTATTTTTTTTTACCCACTCGCACCTGATACTGCACCGAGAAAAGATTACTAAAAAAGCCCTGGGAAACTTCTATTTTTTGTACCCTGCCAAACACCTTTTTGTTGGGAGTTAGTTAAATGCTTATTTGCATTTCATAATACCAAGCTTTTTATTTGTAATATTTACTTATTAATTATTTATGTATTTACAAAAGATATGCTTATCATTTTGTATTTCATTTTTTTTTGCTGAAAATTAATACGATTTTGAATTAAAACTTAAAAATTTCCAAAAAAGTTGAGAGTAAATATTTGCAAACCCTGGCAAAAAATCTGAAACTCAGCTAAAGTTCTTAAAAATAACACAATAAATAATAAATATGTAACTGAAACCGAAAATACAACAAAAAAAATAACCCTAACATTGAAATGAATTTCAATGGTATTTATTTGTATGCTATATATGCAGATATATATATTTTTATATTTTATCCCCCTTCTTTTCATCTTGTCAATGTGCATTTTTTTCGCCGACCTAATTTTAAATTAAATTCGAGGCAGAATAATTTCAGGGTGCATTAAAAAAAAATTGCTTGCACAACAATATGATACTATTTTAATTTGATCATGGATTTTTCTATATATTCCATATTTTTTGTCGCTGTGCTTCGAAAATTGTTACCTTTCTCCGTCCCAAAAATTCGCCGCATCGTTTTTTCGTGCAAATATAATAATGTCAGGACTGCGTCGACTTGTTTACGCTTTGGCGAATGCTCTCGCTAAAGCAATTTATGATTGACCGCATGTCCTGGGGGCCAAGGACCTGTCCGTCCTCTCTCTCTCTCCTGGCCGCAATTGAAACTTTGGCCCAAGCACGTGCCAAATGTTTTCGCTGTCGGCTTGCGACGATTACAAGGCACCCAAAAAAATACAAAAAAAAAGGGAACTACCCCTCCCTCAAAGGAAATTTGCTTAAGAGAGCGGGTGTGTATATACTATATATATATATATATATACATATAGTAATTACTTTCCCCAACCAGATTGTGCCTCCAGAAATCTGTGACGGGGAGAGAGGGAATCTGTTTTTTACTTTCTCAAAAAAGTGTTGTCAGCTGCTTTTTGCTTTGGCCGCGACATGTACAATTAATTTGTATATTCCCGAAGCACGTACACAAAAAAATATATGTATATATTTAAATAAAGCACAGGCCAAAAACTGCCGACTTGTTTTCCAGAATTGGCGATACCACGTAGCCACATTTAATTGCCACCAAAAACAAAACCCCCGGCCAAAATCAAATTTGCAATCTATAAATTGAATTTTTCGTGAATTTGTCGCTGGTAGATGATTTCGTATTTATAGAAGACTGAATAGCTAATTTATTTGTTCTGTCTCGAGTTGGCATCCACGAATGGCATATACCCTGTAAAATATCGAACATATATATGCAGATATACAAGCTTAATCAACCACCCTGTCAGTTCAGTAAATCCAGGCCATAAATAAAATGCCATATTTTTTTTCGCCCCCAATTTAATTCCCATCGAACTAGGAATAAAGGACAAATAAATTTGCGGCTGTGATTGTTGTTAGTACGGCTACAACTGTTATTTGTGGGCCATCGCTTGGACTTTGTTTGTTTAAATTAATTAAATTATCATTATAATTGATTCGCCGGCTAACGTCAATGTCCCCAAACTCCATCGATTTACACTCGAAGGGACGGGGACTGGGCTTGTGTTTGTGTTTGTCGAGGGTTTTTGCTCCAAATGGATTTTGAAGCATCGGATAAACAATATATTATATTTCTATAAATCAAATGCATTTTCTGGAAAAACAAAAAAAGGCGAGAGAGAACACTCCTAACCAGGAATATTTACCATACATATATATGTGTGTGTGTGTGTAGATGAGTATTCAAAGCGCAGCAGGGAGACATCACGCACACACACACAAGGATCCGAAGGAAGGAGAAAAACCCAGCACCAAGGACACCCAAGGATATGGGAGACCAACAAAAAAAATATGAAAAGGGGTGGAAAAGGGGGTGCCAAAGAGGAGTGGAACAGACAGAGTGACTGGGATTCAAATGGCATTTCGTAGACAATATGCAAACATATAGCATACTAGACATGCTTACAACCCCTTCCCCCTCCCCCTCCCCCTCTCCACACTGAAAAATATATATATGCACTATGCTATGGCATAAAAGTTGGATGGAGGGGACATGAATATTGAGAAGTGCGATTTGATTGTATTGTAAAAAAAAAGGAGAGGCATTTTTCGTGCTCTGCGGTCTAGAAAATAAAAAACAGAAAAACAGAAAAAAAACACGAGGAATAATAAAAACCCAACCAGGAAGGCCCACAAAAATTCGAGATTCACAGAAAAGCCGAGGGGATTGTGTCCCCCAAATACATGACATTCTGCTGCATGACCAACCGACTTTGTTGCGGATTAAGTTCCTATACCCCACACAAACACACACACTCACAACATACTATATATCCCACAGTTAACCGATAAGTTCTCGGACTCCGACTTGGACTTTGCCAGAGCAATCAACTACCGAATATTCCAGCGGCGGCACAGTGGGTCTCATAAATGTAAAGCCATCGGGAGATTATTCACAAATTTATTCAAGTAATTCATTTTGTTTTTAATCATATTAAATAATGCTAAATTACTATATCCTTTTGGTTTAGGGGACTTTTAGGATGGATAAAAATAGTCATTAAACTGTTATTTCTAAAGAATCAATCAATTTCAGAACATTTAGTGGTATTATTTTATATCTTAATAAGTCAATGTAAGTTTTCCATAAATATTACAAATTTCTTTAATAATAATAAATAAAAATAAATTGGCAAAAATGTAAAAAAAAAATTAAAATCGAGGATTTAAATGCAGATTTATTGCGACTAGTTTCAAAATTATTTTATGCCATTTCCAAATCGGATTTTAAAAAGAAAGTTAAAAGTATAAATAATTATACAACTTACCAAATAAACTGAACATCAAAATAATGGACATAAATAATAATCACAATATTCATATTAAAATTAAAATAAATAAGAGTATATAAATTAGTTGATAAATGTATTTTTCAATGGGTTGCGAACTTCTTGTCAAAATCAAAGTATCATCTGCAAGGGTATAACAAGTATTTAAAGTAAAACTCAATAATGTTTTTTTTATACATTTTATATTAATCAGATACAGTATCTAATAAATTTCATGTATGTTAATAACTTATATTTGCATCTACATAGATTTGAAATGCAAATTCAAATTGTTAATACCTTTTTGATTCACTTTCTAATAAGTTCCCTTGAATGCGAGTCCTTTCTGTCTTCCTGGCCGGATCAGGACTCACTTCCTCCAGAATCGGACCAGAATAGCGAGATGGAACGGATACGGGAGGGGGAGAAGGGGAAGAGGGGAAGAGAGGAAAAGAGAAAGAGGGGACAAGAGGAAGAGGGGAACTCACTGGCTCCAACTCCAAGCCACATGCCATCTATCTGGTATCTACAATCTGTGGCATATGCAGAAGCGTGCTTGTGTGCTGCAAATCTATGTGAAGCTCGCACACACACACACACACACACGTAGGAAAAATACACCCACACACACATATACACACACACTCACACCGAGATAGTATTAAGTGTGCCAGGGTTGTGGATGCTAAAGTCAAAGTGTTCTGTCCACAAAACTTTCGTGGCCCGGCCAAGAGGCAAATCGAATGGAATGGAAGTGGCAGGGCCAAGGTGGGTTCGGAATTTATTCCATATCTCAGCCATATATCTTCAAGATGGAGCACCCACACACACACTATAGCGCACTCACTAGCTCACTAGCACACACACAGACAGAGAGCAACAAATTGTCATGCAGTGCAATGCAAAAACAATTGCTCGTGGTCGGACATCAACAACATCATCAACAACAACGCAATAGATTGATAAACATAGACAACAGACGCCGACGTTCTATCTCGCATGCACTGGGAGAAAAGTGTGGGGAAATTGCTCTACAATATTATTTTTAAAGATTTTACTAGAGGTTTCCAGCATTTAATTATTAATAAAAATGTAAGTCTTATGATATTAAATTAAATAACCTATTTTTTTTACTTAAAAAATGAAATGAATTTAATTTCATAAATACAAAATATTGAAACCAAAAATATATGATTTTTCATTAATCTTAATTCATAAACATTTAATCGATATATAAAATGCTAGATGCACTATATATTTTTGTAATTGCCAAAAATATTATTTACATTCCAAAGCATTATTTACATATATAAAAGCCATATAAACCATTGAAAAAATTAAAAATCTAATATTTCAGATCAAAGAAACATTTATTTATTTAAAAAATACAATTAATTTAATTTAATAAATGATAAACAATAAAACCAAATAATACGAAAAATGTTATCAAAATATGAAAAGTAAACTGCAATACATACGAATTTTTTAATTTCCAAAAATATTTTGTATATTCCAAAGCATAATTCACATACTCAAAAGCCATATAAATCAATTTCTAGTACTAACAATTTGTTTTCAGTGCACCCATTCGCTAGCACTGAGACACACATCGAAATGGCAACATGGCTGTGGATGTTGCTTCTGCAGATTGTGTGTCATGTTCGAGTGGAGCAACTTAAGCAGTCAAATAGTTTAGCAAATTGAATTAATAATATTTTGTGGGCAGGGAATAGATAGAGCGAAGGGGGGAGGGAAGGGGGTGGTAGCCTAATTGTGGCAATAATCAAATATTGTTGCATACTTCGAGACAGATTGGGACACTCGAATTCCATTCAATTATTCCACTTACCCATCGAATTGTCGAGGTCTCTTCAACTTCGTTGTGGATATGGAGATGTATATGTACCTCTCGAACTCCACATATTTATTTCATTGAATATCCCAGTTATCCCAGATAACTCAGATCTCAGATCTCTCGGATTTTTATTAATTTATTTATGAGCCATCTGGCATAATCTATTCAATAAATTTGTGTCTGTTCGTTTATTCATCCATGTAAATAATCTTCGAGTTGAATAACTTCGACAGCAATTGTTTGAGTTAATTCTAGTTGTGGCGTGCCATTTAATTCAAAGAAAAGGATTATTACACAAAAATTGTGGCTATTGTTCATTAAGGAATTATATTTATTTAGGAAGAAGTTGGAATTATGGTAGATTTAAGTTGTGTTATGTACGAGTATATTGAAAGGATTGCATGTAAATGCATATGTATATACGAATCTTATTAATTCATTATGATGAATAAATTCTCACCGGATTAAAGTTGTTTTATTAATCAAAATAAATTTAAAAAAGAAACTTAATTATTTAAGAAGAATTACATTAAGAATTTTATTTTTAAGAATAAACTGTTTTATTAATAAAAAATAATTGACAAAAGTGTTTAAGCTAAAAAAGAAACCCATTTATTTAGGAAGTAATTTCAACTATTTGAAAATGTTGGACATGTAACTTATTACTTTTCATAATTATTATTTGCTTATATTTAATAAAATCTTTTTTCCTCTTGTTTAACTTGATTTTGCTGTTAATTAAAATATTTCATTTGCACATCCATCAGAACGAAAATCTTGAACTCAAAGCTCATATTCAAAATTGAAACATTCTATCCAGCTGCGCTCAGGTGTTGCTATATACATATATATACTTCTACATATGTACTAACATATGTATATATTCAGGTAAAGCCAGAATTTACTCAGCTAATTTAAAGCTTAAAACCCCTTTCGGCCAATAGCAATGGCCAAGGGCCACTCCAGCTCCATCTCCATCTCCACATCCAACTCCAGCTCCTTCTCCGGTTTTAGCGCACATGGTGGATGTGGAAATGAGCTTTGGCTTTGGACCCGGCCACGCCCCTCGCCCCCCCTTTGTACTTGCATGTGTGTGTGTGTGTGTGAGCACGGCAAATAGTCAAATGCAAACTATTTACCACACATTGAACAACAGTTGCACAGGGGTTAAGCGGCCTCTCCCTTGGCCGCTCTCAAGGTTGCAAGTCCTGCCCTGCCACCTGCCACCTGCAACTCCTGCTTCCTGCCTCCTGCCACCCACAAATATCGTGAGCACCCGCATTGAATGCAATTTTAACTATGTCACACACACACACCTACACACACCTACACACTCACCGGAAAGAAAGAGACAGGGAGATAGAGAGGGAGAGAGAGGGAGAAGGGTGAAGGAGACAATGCGGAGTGGCACTCCATTAAGCATATAAGTACACCTATTAATGGTCAAAAAGGAAGCCAACGAGAAACCGACAACGACAACGACAACGAACCGAAATGAAAAACGAATTCAGAAAAACAAAAAAACAAAAACAACACTAAAAAAGGGAAAAACGAAATGAAAATCAGGGGGTAAAAAAAAAAACACAAAATGGGGTAGCAGAGGAAACAGGAAAAAGGGAACAATATTACACTTTATACTTTTGCCACATTACAAAATGGAATTTCCTACGCACTGAACGAAAAATATCGCACACAGATTAGCCAACTTAAAAGGGGAGTGGAAAACTCCTAATATTTCAACAATTAATAAATAAAATATCATAACTTAATAATATTGTATTTTAATTTTCCTAAGCACCGCACGGAAAGGGTAACGAAAACGTGAGGTTAAAATAAAATTGTAAAAAAAATACTTATATTTAAAAATAAAATTGGAATAATTCTGAAAATATATATGTATATTATCTAAAGAAATAAATTATGCATACATAATTTTAGTATATTTAATATAAATTTTAGAGTTCAATTTAAAATCCATAACAAAAAACATGAAAACCAATCAATCCACTTAAAATTTCCTCATTTTCCATCTCTTAGTTTTTCTCTCAGTGCATCATCTCGGGGCAGACTCATCCACTCGCAAAACGCACACACTCACACACTGATACACATAATGTAACTCATCTTAAGCACATTAAGAGATGTGCAGGACCCGCAGGTCCTGGCAACTGGAACTGAAACTGGAGATGGAGATGGGAATGGCGATGGGAATGGGAATGGCGAAGGATGCGGGACGAAGAGATGATGGTGATGGCATGGCTCTGGAGGTGGAACAGCACTTGCGGTTCTTGGTTCTGGGTTCGGTTGGTTGAGTGAATGGATTAAAAGTCCATCAGAATGTACATAAAAGTCATTGACTTAACAGCAGGGTTCGGGGCTCCTTCCAAGAGGGGATTCGAGATTCCGACGGCATCCTGAAGGATCTGCGGGTCACCTGGGGGAGTCCTCGGCAACGTTACAACAACTATACATTTGTGTATTATCTGCTTCGTTATTTTTTTTGTGTGTACGTGCCTGCGTGCGTGCTTCGGCAAATAAAACAAAAACAAAAGCAAAGACAAAAACAAAGACAACAAAAACCAAAAAAAACCAAAAAAAAAAAACAAAATGGGAATCCAAAAAACATGCACGACAAAACCGGCGGTCGCGTGTGAAATTAAATTGTTTGTTGGTTCGCGGAAAATGAAAATAAACTTTTCTTCTTTCCCGCAGTTCCTGTGTGTGATTCTATATGTATTATATATGCACATATGTGTGTGTGTCTGTGTGTGTGTGTGGGTGATCAAATGCTGCGGTCACATGACTAATTGAGGCCGAGTTTTAAAACGCCAAATAAGTGGGCTTAAAGCTGGCCAAAAACACATTACCCAAAGTTGGCACAAAGGGGTGCGATTTAAATGTTGGGTGGGTTAATTTAGAAGGTCATCAACCTGTTGGCATTCCCTGTGGTGGGTCATTATTTTTGAAAAGTTTTAGGTAGCTTCGGGCTAAATCAATGGATTAATTGGAAATTCTATAATGATGCAATAAATAGAGGGAAACCCATGGAGAGGGGGGAAAACTATTAATAACAAAATGGGGAAATAGTTTGAGGGATCAATTTACTAGATGCACTACAATTATATTTTGGGATATTATTTATTCAATGTTGAGCTGGGGAAAATATAAGAGATTTCTGCATTAATTTACACATTTTATAAAAGGCGTTGTAATCACTTAATATAATAAATAGAAAGAAAATTATAAATTTAACCAGAAAATTATAAAATAAATGGGTAATTCATTTTGAAATTATAGATTAAATATATTTTGTATTTTATTAATTTATAACTGCTAGTCTTAACTTGAATTCCATAAATAGAAAGAATATAAATATGAAGCGCTATAATTACTTAATATAATAAATAAAAGAAAAT
>JAJJHY010001290.1:9595402-9703735 GCA_021224005.1 Drosophila setifemur
ATATTAAAAAAATAATAATATATTTATGATACAATTGTGATTTAAATAAAACAAAAATAAATCCTGAAAAGTATGCTACATAATATTTAATCATTTATATTAATATGTATTTAATATAATTTATTAGCCGATTTAAATTAAATATGTTTGAATCAAAATATAACTACAAAATTCAATTAAAATTCGTATTCAAATAATGTAATTAAAATCCCTTCATTATAAATTATAAGCCGATACAAATCAAATTCAAATAAAAATCATGTAATACATTAAAAAAGTGATTTTTGAATCCCCAAAAAGTATCGCAGTGTATCAGATTGCAAGGACCAAAGCGTTAAATAGTGGAGGGGGAGGGGTGAAGCAGGGGGGGAAGTGGAAATGGAACAGTGGAGCTGCGTAATGGGTGGGCTGAAGGGTGTTAGGAGGCGCCTCCAGCAACAACAGATAATTTAAAGCAACACGCCTCCCCTGCACCCGACTCCCTGCTCCCTGTTCCCTGCCCCACTTCTCCTCCAGTTCAGCAGCTCTCTCCGGGTCTCTGGCTCTGGCTCTGGCTGGTTCCCTGGTTTCTCCGGGTCTCCGGTTCTCCAGTTCTCCGCAGGCTCCAGTTTCCCGCCTGCTGTGTCCCCAAGTAGCCGAATGGCAACTGTTGATAATGATGATGGAAATGCCGTCGACACGCTCTCGCCATGTGCTACAGTAGAGCCTAACGAGATGAGCGGATCAAAAATCTAGGGATTGATTTGGATGCGGATTGGAGTTCTTTAATTAACTTATTTGTTGAGTTATATGTTTTTGAAGCTCTTTTTTGAATACAATCTTTGAGTAGTTGGAACTATGATTCCAAATTCTAAATATTCTTTAATTTTAATGGATCATATATTTCTAGTTTAAGAATTCCCAGAATTAATATACAAAATTAACTCTGAATATGCTTAGATAATAAATACATCATTTATTCTTAAACATAATAATTAACAACTAGTTAATATAACTATGAAAGAATGAGCAGAAGTAGATTTTTGCTCCCTGATTAATTGAATTGTTGCAAGCTAACAAAAAAACAAACCAAAAAAATGTAATATATATTTTTGTGTAAACAAGAAAGATTTGCCGGCTTTTAATTAATTGTGAAATTGCAATTGCTTCATTGACTAAACATTGCGGCGGAAGACAATGCTGGTCGTGTTGACATAAGCTTCATTACCAATTTAATGAAATGTCTGGCTCACCTGCGATTTGGTCAAACGAAGCCTTTGGCCCGCTCTGCGGTTGCGACTTCCTGACGCTGTCCACCTGGGATGTGCATGCGCGATGTGGGATGTGGGATGTTGATTTTAATGTTGATGTTGATGCCACTGTGGGCGGACTGTGGGCTCCTTGAGGTCGCCGTTTACGCACACGCGCGTGAATCAAAAGCCAGGTGCGGGGTGGAAGGGGGGTCTCGCTGTCTCTGCCTCTGTATCTGTGAGTGTGTGTGTTTATACAAACACACGCCGTAATTAATTTTATTTAATTTTCGACGACAATTCAAGCGAGCACCCGAAAAAAAAGGCGGAACAAAAAAAAAGATAGAATATATATAGGAACGACATGCTGTGGCACAGGAAAAAACAAGTTAACAGAACGTCAACAATGAGGGGAAGGGGAAGGGGCCCACTAAAATGGTCAGTCAATGGCCTGCAGGCACCGATGCACCGAAAGAAAAAAACTTAACCAACTTAATTGGAAAATAATTCCCAATTTTTTTGCAATCTTCAAAACCGCTTTGAACATTATATTTTTTGTTTCTACTATATTACATGGATTGGAGGCGAACGGGAGTTGTTATGTGATTTATTTCCGCCACAGTCACGCGTTAATAATTGTCAGTTGTGAAGCCAAAAGCATCTGCATATTAACCGCAGACCGCAATGGAAATTAATTGCGAGGGAGTAGCCACCAGCCACCAGCCGCCAGAATTGGCCAAATGAATATTACTGCAGATTCAGTTGTGCAATTAAGCAATTTGATTATAATTCCCATTGAACTCCTGAGCGGAAAATAATCTTTAAAGTGCTCTCGGATATGCACTCCCCCTTTCGCGAATAGTATAGTACATATATGTCCGAGTATGCTACTGTTCCTCTTTTGGCCACTGCCCAAACCAAATTATATGCAACTCTTTGGAGAGTGATAATTCTCCTTTTTCCCAGCCAAAGAAATTATAATTGAATTAGTTTGTGCCCGTCGGCGGAATTTCGCGATTTTAATCTGATTTCAGTTTTGGCTGCCCGCAATTTTTGTGTTTGTCTCTGTGTTTGGCGATGAGATGAAGCCAAGGGCCTGTCCACTGTCCATTGTCCTGCGAGTGTCCGAAGTCCGGAGTCCGAGGTCCGTGCAGGGGGCACATAATTATCAGCCACATCAGCCGCAGACGACAGGACTTTGACTTTTACAGGGAGAAGCTGGCAGCTGGAGGAAAGAGCTGGAAGATGGAGCTGGAGATGGAGCTGGACCTCGAGCTGGAAGGACCAAGGAATTGGTGAAACGTAACGAAACGAAGTAAGAAAACAAGTTTAACTTAATTGTCAACATTGTGCCACGCGGACACAAGCAACAATGGCCACCGAAAGAGGAAACAAAGGAGGGTGGAGGGGGGAGCACGAAGAAAGAGGGAAGCAGGGAGTCCAAAGAAAGGGGCAGAAAGGAGACCGAAGAAAGGGGGCAGAAAGGGAACTTAGAGGGAGGCAGAGGACCAAAGAAAGGCGGTGAAAGGAGGGCAGCCAAAAGACGCACGAAAGTGGCGAAAGCTCAAAGGGGCTCAGAACACAGAACACAGACTGGAGCTGAAGTTGAATACCAAAACGGATGGGCATAAAGTAACGCCACTAATGATGGAGCCCCCCGCAAGGGGGTGGGGGGTGAGAGGGGGCGACTGTTTTCCCGGGAAGTTCCCGATTCCGAATAATGAACTTTCGTCACCGAAGATAAACTAAATGCTCTCGAGACAATATTTACTCAACAACAGAACAAGAACAAGAATGGCAATAAAACTTTCCTATTTATAATTAGGTTCAACAAATTTTCGATAAAATACAAATAATTATGTATATATTTTAGTTTGTATTTAATGGAAAATATTTCTATAGCAACAATTTGATTTGTTGTTCATTTTTATAGTGAAACGTAAAACTTTTACTGGTAAACTAAGTTATTTACTATTAATTTTTATTAAGTTTAAGAAATTCGTTTTTAAATATAAATACTCGATTTAAATATTTGGTGTTATATTAAATAATAAATATACAAAGCAAAACTCTCACATTTAAGTACATTTGCAGTAAAACATTGAAACTGTAAACATAAAACTAATTTATTTGTAATTAAGTTCAACAAAATAATGGAGATATAAAATAACTATGTGAATATTTTATTTCAAATTTAATACAAAATATTTTAATAGCAGAACTCCTCACATTGTATCTAAGAACTTATACAATATGATTTGTTTTTGACAGCACAACTAAAAAGAATCTTCAAGGGAATGAAATTAAAATGTATTTTCAATTAAACTAAATTTATCAATTGATGCAAATACGGAATACTAAAAGTGTTACATTAATTACATTTATTATTCTGAAAATACACACCAAAAAATGTGTGATTATATTTTAAAAACGAAAGCCGAATAAAAATCCTTCAGTTAGCAATCAACCCAAGAATTTCTTTTAAAAAAAAGGTAAAAAATTCAAAAAAAACACCTTTCACTCCGATATATTAAATTTAATTTACCTTTAATTCGAAAAGTGTCAAGATGCTCCAGCGAGCAGCTTGGAAAAAACCAAACTAAACAAAAAATACAATCAAATGGCAGCGTGCGCCTCACTAATGAGACTCTAAACAAAAACAAACCCCCAGCGCCTGGGCCATTAACCCTGCTCTGCCACTCCCCTCCCCGCACCTACCCTACCCTTCCCCACCCTCATCCTTCCCCGCCCGTCACAAATTTCGCACTTCCCAGGGAAAAAAAAAACGCATGCCAGCACGCTCCTCATAACCCTTAACACTCTTTCCCTGCGCGGCCACAACAACAAGAAAAACAACAGGGAAATGCGGAAAACAAAGCAAACACGGAAAACTCAACAAGCAGCGGCGCCCCATGGCAATAAAATTTAAAAGCGTGATTATTTCCAAGGAACCAAAAAAAAAACAAAAAAAAATTAACTAAAAACGAAAATAAATATCATAAAAAAGAAGGGGGGATGAGAAGGATGGGTTGAGGGGTATTAAAAGCGGGTTATTTTTAGCGGCTAATTATGATTTGTTGCAGCTAAAGCTAATTGCAACTAATTTTGGTTGCGAAAGTCAACAAAAAGATGAGAGCAAATCCAAATTCCCGCAGGAGCTGCGCTTTCAAATTCGAATTTTTCAAGGCGCCAAAAGTTGAGAAATTATCGATAGACCGTTACATGGGGACTAGGGAACTGGAACTAGTGGAACAGTGTGTACATATGAAGAATAATAGAACTTATCGATTCAAATTTAAATGCAAATTCAAATTTGAAATGACAAAGCCCAACCTGGAAGAAGTTATATGGAGCGATCCTGCCTGCATAAGAATATGCCAATTTGAACGAATTGCTCCCATGGGTGCAAAATAATATATTTGTATAATTAGAATTACATTTTTAGGCATCTTTCTCAAAATAATGTAAAACATCCAAAAATTAAATGTTTCATGATAGTTAACAGAAAATCAATAAATTAAGCTTTATCATTCTATTGTAAGTTCTGTTTTCGATTAAGTATTTCAATTACATAGTTCAAAGTTCTAATTTACATTTTTGAATAGGAAAATCACGAAAATCCTAGTAGAATATTCAAGGATAATTATCGATAGCCCAAGGATATCTTTTCTTGGTATATTTTCTTCTCATTTTAAAACACATAATAAAGCTTAAAGTTAATAAAGGTCTGAAGTAAGTATTATTATTTATAATTCTACTTTCATTCAAATTCCAACGTGGATTCTGACGTTGTTAATATTTTCATTTGATATTTCGCTCTACATCGATAATTGATAAGACCGCTGTCGAACTATCGCACTGATGTTATCGACCCGCCACTACAAATTATCGCCAACCTTGGTGTATCGATATTAAGTTAACAAACCGAAGTCGACACTTCACTTAGGAATTCTCGTTGCGAAGCAAGTGAGCTTGTTGATTTCCATCGGAATTATAAATTAATTCGGCTGTCTTGTTAAATAACTACAGTACCAGATTTTATTCAAAGTAAGTTTTTACTCATCCCTTCCAGTGGCATCAATTAGCGTGCGAGTGTTTTGTGTGTGTGTGTGTGCAACCTGCAGTGGAATTTCGAGTGAGAGCGCCAGAGCGAGTGTTATATAAGAACGCACTCTGACAGATAGCCGGCAAATCGTGTTTCCAGAAGGTTCCGTTCGTTGATTAACCAAAGATAATGGATCTCCTCATCACAAAACCCTCTTCCATTTCTTATTCCCATTTAAGGTTTCCCTCTATTAGACTTTCCAGGGCGGAGGGAAAGGAGAGAAGAAAAAGAAAAGTTCCAACCTGGAACGCACATGTTTTTTCAGCCGGCAATCGAAAGTAATTTCCCATTTATCGGTTTGCATTGCATGTGCTTCTTTCTCGTTTCTCTGTTTTCTCGTCTCTCTCGTCCCCCTCCCTATTGTTCAGATTTAGGGATTTAGCTTCTTCGAGGGGTTTCATAACACGGTTGTGTCTATTTTCTTCCGACCCTTTCTGATTACATAAATCGTTTCTTCTGGAACGATGCTTGAGTTGTTGTTGCTGGGCTGACTTCAGAGGGGGGTCAATGGGGGGGGCGGGGGCCTGGCCGGTACAGTGAGCACTCTTATCGCAGATTTCCTCAGCTTGTAGCTTTCTTTCATCAGGTAGCAAATCAAACAAAGTTTCATTTAATAAGATTTAAATAGAACAAAGAAAATAATGTGCACCAAATCTTGATTTCTTGTCTCCTTTCCTGACTAATTGTTCAGATTTAGGGATTTAGCTTCTTCATTATGAAAACTTGTGTATCAGGGATACAATTTTCAATACAATTAAACGGATTTAAAAATATATAGTCCATTTTAAAGAAATTAAATTTTCTTGTATAAAAATGATAATCTCTTTGCCACTATCTATAATTCTTAATCTTCGAAATTTTAAAGATTTTGGTGTAATAATTTCTTCCAAGATTATTATATATAAAGATAATTTTTTTCCTATCCTATTGGAATTTCGTCAACATGTAAATTTAAATTGCAAACGGAAAACTCTCGTGTAAATTCCAACTGAATTTATGTAATTTCCAAAGAGCATCCCAATTAGGTTTTTGTTTCTTTAGGGAAATGTAATACTAAATAAAATATACTCAATGGGGTTTATGTAATATTTAAAATACAAATACCCAAAACCAGCACTTTTTCATCAAATAAACCCAACCAATTCAAATACAATTTTCCATAGAATTATTCAACAAAAAAAAAAAAAAAACTTAATTCCATCAAAATCGTTTTAATGAAAAAAATCGAAACATAGCAGCGTGGAAAAGGCTGTCACCGGTCTCACCGTTGTACTTCGAAGCACAGCCAGTAACTCGTCCAGTTTCTAACTGTGTTTCACAACGTTAACATCTACACGGGTGTCGGTAAATTTAGTCAAAAAAAAAAAGATTTTATAAAATTTTCCAAATTTTGTAATTTGTAAACAAACCGCGAAGTAGCTTTCCATTCAGAATTGTACTTTGACCCCGCATCGAGTGTCTCTGAGGTTATCTCCTATCAACAAAAGAGAAAAAAAAGCGGGGTAATTGAGGGAGATCTATCTCCTCGGGGGGGGGACACCGAGCACGTGGTGTGCCACCCCCCTCCCTTACCAACCCATACCCCCGCCCATTACTAATCCAGATCTCCACCTCCATCCCGCCCGCAGATGTTCCGTCTACCAGTTTCGCTTGCTCGCACCTCCATCAGCCGCCAGTTGGCTATGCGAGGCTATGCCAAGGACGTGAAATTCGGTCCCGAGGTGCGCGCCATGATGCTCCAGGGTGTGGATGTCCTGGCCGATGCCGTGGCCGTCACCATGGGACCCAAGGGTCGCAACGTGATCATTGAACAGTCCTGGGGCTCGCCCAAGATCACCAAGGATGGTGTGACAGTGGCCAAGGCCATTGAGCTGAAGGACAAGTTCCAGAACATTGGCGCCAAGCTGGTCCAGGATGTGGCCAACAACACCAACGAGGAGGCTGGTGATGGCACCACCACTGCCACCGTTCTGGCTCGCGCCATTGCCAAGGAGGGCTTCGAGAAGATCTCCAAGGGCGCCAATCCCGTCGAGATCCGTCGCGGTGTCATGCTGGCTGTGGAGACCGTCAAGGACAATCTGAAGTCCATGTCGCGTCCGGTGAAGACCCCGGAGGAGATCGCCCAGGTGGCTACCATCTCGGCCAACGGTGACGAAGCCATTGGCAAGCTGATCAGCGATGCCATGAAGAAGGTGGGACGCGATGGCGTCATCACTGTGAAGGATGGCAAGACCCTCAACGACGAGCTGGAGGTGATCGAGGGCATGAAGTTCGATCGCGGCTACATTTCGCCTTACTTCATCAACTCCTCGAAGGGGGCCAAGGTGGAGTTCCAGGATGCCCTCCTGCTGCTGTCCGAGAAGAAGATCTCCTCGATGCAGAGCATCATCCCGGCTTTGGAGCTGGCCAATGCCCAGCGCAAGCCTCTGGTGATCATTGCCGAGGATATTGATGGTGAGGCTTTGAGCACCCTGGTTGTGAACCGCCTGAAGATCGGCCTGCAGGTGGCCGCCGTCAAGGCCCCAGGATTCGGGGACAACAGGAAGAGCGCCCTCACCGACATGGCCATTGCCTCCGGTGGCATTGTGTTCGGCGATGATGCCGATCTGGTCAAGCTGGAGGATGTGAAGATCAGCGACTTGGGACAGGTGGGCGAGGTGGTGGTCACCAAAGACGACACCCTTCTGCTGAAGGGCAAGGGCAAGAAGGAGGATGTGCAGCGTCGCGTCGACCAGATCAAGGAGCAGATCGCCGACACCACCTCCGAGTACGAGAAGGAGAAGCTGCAGGAGCGTCTCGCCCGCCTGGCTTCCGGAGTGGCCCTGCTGCGCATCGGTGGCTCCAGCGAGGTGGAGGTCAACGAGAAGAAGGACCGCGTCCATGATGCACTCAACGCTACCCGGGCTGCCGTCGAGGAGGGAATCGTTCCCGGAGGCGGCACCGCTCTGCTGCGCTGCATTGTGAAGCTGGATGGCGTCAAGACCACCAACGAGGACCAGGTGAGCTTTGCGGAATGCAAGTCTTCTTTATTCCCTAACTAACCCCTTGATCCCCTGCAGAACCTGGGTGTGGAGATTGTGCGTCGTGCCCTGCGCATGCCCACCATGACCATTGCCAAGAACGCCGGTGTGGATGGCGCCATGGTGGTTGCCAAGGTGGAGACCCAGTCGGGCGACTACGGATACGATGCCCTGAAGGGCGAGTACGGCAACCTGATCGAGAAGGGCATCATTGACCCCACCAAGGTGGTGCGCACCGCCATCACCGATGCCTCCGGCGTGGCCTCCTTGCTGACCACCGCCGAGGCTGTTGTCACCGAGATCCCCAAGGAGGATGGAGCCCCAGGAATGGGTGGAATGGGCGGCATGGGAGGCATGGGCGGTATGGGCGGCATGGGTGGCATGATGTAAGTCGCCTCCGCCGGATGGAAGCGTAATGTTTAAGTCACGAGGGGAACGGCACGGCAACGACAGCGACGAAGGAGTAATTAATACCGAAACCGAAGACACCACCAACTACAGGATCAGGAAGCCGGCGAGACCACCAATATCTCTTACGTCGGTGCATCCAGCCACCTGCCCCAGCAGCCTCTCTTCCCCACACACCCACACACGCACACACACAAACATACACACATTCTAATCCTCGATATGAACATTGCTTCTGCTTCGCATTTATCCTTTGCCCACTGAAGCAGACGACGACGACGACACCTCACCATGGCTGGTCGGGACTGGATGGGCGCTCGCCGAGATTCCTGCCATCCTGCTCCCGTTCGCTGCCGTCGCCGCCTACGCCTCCTCCCCTCGTGTTTAACGTTTTTTTTAACTATTCCTTAATTCTACTTTTTTACATGTTATATATGTAAAGCTCTACCGTTAGTTGTATAAAATATTAAAAAAAAATAAAATAAAAGAAGTTATTTTGAGGACAAACAAGTGGGTTGACATTATGTTTTAGTGGAAACAGTGGATTGGAAAAGGAACTGGTATATATATATAATTGGAACTATATACGAGCATATATACATATACAAAATGAAGGATTCTTCCGATTACTGTTCGGTCTACGATAAATCCGGGAGGGGGTGAATGGTATATATAATATATACGTACAATCGAACTCCTATATCTAATGAGCAGGATTACAGATGGGGATGCAACCGTAACCATAGCCATCGGCTCCTCCTCCTCCTGAGTTCAAATAAATCATAAAGCAGCCCTCGAGGGCAGATTTAATTGTTGTGCTCAAATTTATATTTGTTGCTTTTGTAGCTTTTCTGTATTGTTTTTCGCTTTCGCTTTCGTTTTTGTTTTCTGTTGTTGTTTTTTGTTTTGTTTGTTGTTTATTAATTATAAATACATTTAATAAAAAAAAACCTAAATAATGTAACGCTTAGATGTTTAAAAGAAAGAAAAAATACGTTGCATATACGTCCGCATGCGGGTGCGGTTGCGGTTACGGTTAAATGGGGGCCAGTCCAGGTGCAGGTTCGGGGCCGGGAGCAGGTCCAGAGGCAGGTCCAGGGGCATGTGCTGCTCCGGAGTCCCGCCGAGAAGTGCCCGGAATCCTGGCTGGCGCTGACTTCCAGCGTTTAACGATGACACAATGGCAGTACTTCGTCTGTGGTCGATGGCGATGGGTTTGGTGGCCTATGGCTATGACTTGTCCTGATCCGTGGATGGGGATCCGCCCTGCGATCCCACTCCTCCTCCTCCTCCTCCTCCTAGCACTTGCGCTTGGGCGTGCGCCGCTTGACCCCGCAGTTGTCCACCTTCTTGCTGCCCTTGGCAATGGCCAGCAGCTTCACCAGCTTCTTGTGCGAGTCGCCGACGATCCAGCCGTGCTTCTGGTACGGCTCCGTCTCCTCGAAGTGCTTGCCGGGCGAGGGCGAGGCTCCCTCCTCCTCCTCCTCCTCGGGCTCCAGTTCCAGACGCTCTGACACCGTCTCCCGGTGTCCGGCACTGGATCCGGCTCCTGATACGGAACCCAGACCAGCTGCTCCGCTCACCTCCCCGTCGCCGTCGCCATCGAGCCGTCCGAACTCGTCGTCGCTGGAGCTGCTCCAGTAGTAGAGCTGTTTCTCCGTCGCGGGACGTTTCCGGCGGGCCGGGGATTGGCGATTGGTCTGGGACTTGCGCTTGCTCTTCAGGTTCTTGTTGCTGCTGCTGCTGTTGTTGTTGTTGTTCGTGGAGGAGCTGCTCCTGGCCGGCGGTGTGGGATTCGCCATCGGGAGATGGCTGTTCCTGGAGCCCTTCTGCCGCTCCCTCATCTCCTGGGCAGGAGCTGCGAGAACGGGAGCGGGAGCCGGTGCTGGTGGCTCCTGGTTCGAGCTTTTGGGTTGCCTGGGTTGCTTTGATGGCTTCGCTGGCTTGGACTGCCGCGAGCTGCGCGTCCTGACTGGAGGCTCGAGCTCCTCTTCCTCCTCCTCCTCCACCTCATCCTGGTCCAGCTCATCATCTTGATCCAGCTCCTCCTCGTCCAGATCATGGCTGGGCTTTTGATTGGCGCGCTTCTTCCGGGAGTTGCTGAGCTTGGCCGGAGGAATCCTGGCCCGGGCTGTGGCCCTGGGCTTGGGCTTCGGGGGAGTGGGAGCGGGTGGAGGTTGGTTCTTCTTGCCAGCACGCTGCTTGGGCTGTGGGATCACCTCCTCCTTCTTCTCCGCAGCGCGACTCTTCCTCTGAGGCGTCGTAATCTTCTTGCTAGGAGGAGCCGGAGCTGGGGCGGGAGGGGGAGGTGGAGCTACCTCCGGCTGGGTGTTGGCCTCGCTGGTCTTGCGCTTGCGGCGCTGCTCCTGCTGCTCCTTCTGCTCGATGAGGGCTATAATGTCCTTGGTGGAGAGGAACTCCTCGTACTCGTCGGAGCTCCATGTCTCCACAAGTTTCTTGGGCCGATTGGTGGCGCATCTGCGCTTCGACTTACGCTGCCCCTCGTCGATCAGTTGCTCGATCTCCTCGTGACTCATGCCCAGCTCCGACTGCAGCTTCATCACATCCTTGCGGGGCTTTCGCCCGCCCGCAGAGGAGGTGGCTGTGGCGGCCGAGGTGGAGGTCTCTATGGCTGGAGCGGCTTTGGTCACCTTCTTCCTGGAACTGGCTGTCGCCTTTTTGGGTTTCCTGCCCGGAGGCAGGGCACTGGGTGCGGGCATCGCTGCAGGAGCAGCTGGTGCAGCCGGAGCCGCCATTGGCTCCGCCTGGAGATGATGATGCGGCCAACTCTCCTGCACCTGCACCGCCGGTGGTGGTTCCATCTCCGTTGGTGCCTTGGCCGCTCCTCCTCCGCCGCGCAACTCGTCGAAGATCTGGTCGAGATTGGCCTGGTTCTTGGGCAGCGCCTTGATCTTGGCCAGCCCAGGGACGGCATTCCCGGCCAGATGCTGCCCTCCTCCTCCTGCCGAGGAGGCGGTGACCACCGGAGCCGCATGCTTAGCACTGCTTGCATGCTTGAAGATGCGACCCATGATCAGGGACTTGTTCTCAAAGGTCTTGGCGGTGGCCCGGCTGGAGCAACTGCTGCTGCTCCGACTCCCGCTCCGGCTGTTGTCCGGCGAGGCCGACGAGGAGGAGGAGCTAGAGCTGGAGGTGGAAACGGTTCTGCCCGGTACCTGTACGGGTACGGCTTCTGCAACCGCCACCACACCCCTAACCTCGGGTTCCGGTTCGGGCTCGGGTTCCACATCCCCATCACAGCTGAGTGTCCCAAAATCATAGTCATCCCGGTCCGAGTAGCTGGCCGTGGACACGCTGTTGTTGTCCTGCTCCTGGAGCAGATTCACGCACGTCTTGGGCTTCTGGAAGGTGATCGGTGCCTTCTCCTCCAGCCCGATGTTCTTGAAGGGTCGCTCCGGGATGATGATCCTTCCGGACGAGGGTGGCAAAATGGCCGAACTGGCCACACCCTTGATAATGGAGCCATGCATGATGGTCTTCGAGGATGTGGAGCTCTGCTGCTGCTGTTGCTGCTGCTGCTGCTGGGGCGGCGCCACCTGCTGATGATGCAGCTCCTCCACAATGGGCATGGCCTGTTGCCTGGGCGGAGCCGTAGCTGGTGCCGAAGCCGGAGCTAAGGGTGCTGGGATGTGGGGCAGGTAGTCCCCGCATCCGGTCTTCTCGCTGCCCAACGCTATGTCCGCCAGCTCGGTGAGCTTGCACACCCCCCGTCCGGATTTGGCCAGCTCCAGCATGTCCAGCTGAAGGTTAACGTTCTCGTAGCCCTTCATCGCAGCCTTGGTCTTGAAGCGCGACGTGGTGGTGGTTCCCGCCGAGAATTGCGACACCGCCGAGTAGCTGGGCGACATTCGGTGGTGGTTCCTGCGGGATTAGGAAGGGAAAATGATTAGAAGGTGTTAAGTGAATCTCCAAAAAAGATTGGACTTACGTGGGCGTGGTGGTGGGCGTGACCGCAGGTGGATTGCGGAACAACTGCTGGATGACCGGCTGATGGCACACAGCGGGACAGGGAGCAGGTGCTCCTCTGATCAGTGCTGGGTAGTCTCCCACTCCTGCTCCTCCTCCTCCCCTGTGTAACGGTGGAGATGGCGAGGGCGAGGCTGGAGGAGGCAGCGACCTGGTTGGTGAGCGCGATGGCGAGGCAGGAGGCGGTGGCGAGACTGAAGGCGAGACCGGCGGAGGCAGCAACTCCCGACATGGCGCCGGCGGAGGCGTTGGCGATGGCGAGGGCGATGCTGGAGGCGGCAGTGAACGGCAGGGCGAGGGCGAAGGCGACGGCGATGCCGGCGGAGGCAGGGATCTGGTTGGCGATGGCGATGGTGAGGCCGGAGGTGGCAGCGACCTAGTCGGCGAGGGCGAAGGCGACGCTGGCGGAGGCAAAGATCTCGTGGGCGACGGTGAGGGCGAAGGTGAGGCAGGCGGAGGGAGATTTGTCTTCCTGATGGCCGTCACTATGACCGAAGTGGAACCCAGTCCCCCTCCGGGTCCTCCTCCCCCGCCGCATCCGCCATGCATGTTCCTCGGTGTCTCCGCGCTCTTCAGGATGTTGCAACACTCGTAGAAGAGTCGCTCGTCGGGATTGAGCTGGAGGCGGGAAGCTGTGTGAACCGTGGGACTGTGCTGATTGTCGTGCAGCCTCAGGCTGGCCTCGGTGATCACATGATGCACCTGCTCCTGCTGGAAATGCTCGCGGTACTGCCGCTCCTGCTCCCTTTCCCACTCCCGCTCCCTCTCGCGCTCTCTTTCCCGCTCCCTCTCCCTTTCCCTCTGCTGGTGGGCCATCTGGGAGGGTAGCATCAGCACGGAGGCTCGCATCTGCTGGGCAGGTGGCGGAGGAGGCTCCTCCGGGTGGAGGATCGCCTCCGAGGCCTGTTTCTCTCGCTGCTGCAGCAGCTGCTGCTGCTGCTGCTGATGCACCTCCTCCTCGGGCTGGTACTGCGGACTCGAGGGCGCCGTCTGGGACTGCAGGTACTCCTGGGCGGATAGCTTGGAGACGTGGGCCAGGGTCATGTTGTGCTTGGTCAGAGAGGTGGCCGTGAAGAAGCTCTTCCCGCACAGATGGCAGCCATACTTCTCCGCATCCAGTTCGCTGCGCTGCGTCCGCTTCTTGGGTCGGCGGGTGAGAAGCACACTCCTCCTCCGCCTCCTCCTGCGACCCCTTCCACCTCGGCCCAGGTCCTGGGAGTAGCTGGTATAGACGCTCATCTCGTCGTCCAGGTCCATGTCCATCACCTCGGTGTTGGTGTTGTCGTCGCAGGTGGAGCCGAAGTTGGAGTGCTCATCGTTGAGATTGGGGGCACTGCGCACGCTCATGGAGGTGGGAGGGCGGTAGCGGTCCTGGTCCAGGTCCTGCTCCCCGTCCTCCCCATCGAACTCGTCGTGGGCAAACTCGAAGTCCTCGTTGGTCGTCGCCGACATGATCTTCTCGTTCACGTTCTTGGCGATCTCGGTGAGGTAGTTGTCCTCCTCATCGGGATTGGCCTGGGCATTGGCCTGGGGATTCCCTCTCCCAGCCGGGTTGGCCTGGGCTTGACCAAGCATATGCTCCTTGGGCTCCTTGGGATGGATGTTCTTGTTCAGACGCGGATCGCGACTGTAGGTGGCCGCCGGAGGACTGTCCATCTTCTGAAGCTTCTGCTGCTGCCGGGGATCGCGAACTGAGGCGGCGGCGCTGCTCAGGATACTGGGACGCAGGATGGAGCTGATGGGGGCCTGGCTGGAGCTGACCTCCTTGGCCTCCTTGGCTTCGCGCTGCTTCAGCTGCTTCTCGATGCCGATGGAGAAGGACTCCAGCGAGGACTTGAGCAGGCTTATGTTCTCATTGGTGGTGGCCCCACCTCCGGCTCCTCCGCCTGCAGCTCCCCCTGCTCCAGCTACTCCTCCCAATCCCGCCTTGCCGCGCCTGTAGTAGCAGCTCTGGCGTCGCTTGGGTCTGCCCCGGGTTGGAGGGTTCGGAGCTGGATCCGCTTGGGCCTCGTTCTTGGCCAGCTTCGCAGCCGCAGAGGGGGCCAGGGTGGCGTTTCTCTTGGTACTGGACATGAGGAGCATCCCGGTGAGCAGCAGGTCTTCGCTCTTCTCGTACGCCAGGTTCTCCAGCTTCTTCAGGTTGTCCCGTCGGGCGTTGTCGATCTTGAAGCTCTCCAGGAGCTGATCCGCCACAATGGCAGCCAGTTCGTTCTTGCGCCGGCGTCGCTGCTTCTTCTTCACGGGCAGCTCTTCCTGCGGAGCGAGCGTGGGCTGCTCCTCCTCTTTGGTGCTAGTGCTGGTGGGCACCGGCTGCTCCGATTGCGCCAGACTGTGGAAGCCCGAGGAGGTGTTGTTGTTGAGGTTGCTGTTGTGCTCCTCCAGCAAGGAGCTGCAGTTCGTCTCCTGGTTGGCACTCGTGGGCGTGGCACTGCGCGGTGGAAGGCCTGGGATCGAAGGAGCCACCGAGATGACGGAGACGGGCACGGGAGTGGGTGTGGGTGCGGTTGTCTCATCCTGCTTGGCAAGATCTCCCAGTTGGTTCCTCTTCTTCTTGGAACCTGCTTTCTGGTGGGTTGTGGCGGGAACTAGGGCGCTAAGAATGGCAGGAGCTACTGTAGCAGGAGCCTCCAGCCGGGGGGCCACTTGCTCCTCCTCCTTTAGCTGGCCATTTACTGCGGGTGCAGGAATGGTAGCTGTGATGAGAGGTGTCTCATCTAGGGGGAGCAGCGCCTGGCGACAGTCGATGGTGCGGGAGCGCATGGAGCGCTTCTTGGGGGTGAGGTGTTTGCCAGGAGCAGGAGCAGGAGCAGAAACTGGAACAGGTTCGGCTGAGGCAAGCGGAATAGGAGGAGCTGCAGGAAGCTGCTCCACTGCTGGCTGGCAAACCAAACCGGAAGCGGGTACTGGGATGCAGTTGCTCGGCTTGGACTCTTCCAGCTTCTTCAGCTTTTCCAGCTTCTCCAGCTTCTTCTTCTCTTTCTCCAGCTCCCTTTTGCGCTCCTTCTCCTCTTTTTCCAGCTCTCTTTTGCGCTCCTTTTCCTCCTTCTCCAGCTCCTTTTTGCGTTCCTTCTCCTCCTTTTCCTGCTCTTTCTTTCGCTCTTTCTCCTCCTTCTCCAGCTCTTTTTTTCTCTCCCTTTCCAGCTCCTTTTCCTTCTCCATTTCTCTCTCCCTCTCCCTCTCCTTCTCCTTCTCCAGCTCCTTTTTCCTCTCCAGCTCCAGTTTCTTCTCGTTCTCCTTTTGCAGCTCCAGTTCCAGCTTCCTTCTCTCCTTTTCCTTCTCCATTTCCATTTCCAATTCCTTTTCTCTCTTCAACTGCAACTGCCTTTCCTTTTCCTTCTCCCTCTCCGTCTCCCTTTCCTTCTCCCTCTCCATCTCCCTCTCCATTTCCCTCTCCTTCTCCCTTATCCTCTCCCTTTCACGCTCCCTCTCCCGCTCCTTCTCCAACTCGATCTCCCTTTCCAGTTCCTTTTCCTTTTCCCTTTGCCGCTCCTTTTCCTTCTGCTCCTCCTCGTCGTCGGGAAGACTGGCCTGGACAGCCAGAATGACCGAGTTGATGGCATCGTCGATGTGATTGTTGACCACCTCGTCCATGCGGGGACAGGACTTAACCTGGCCCTTACCATGATCCTTCTTGCCACCTCCCAAACTCTCCGAAGAACGCTTCTTGCCACCCGAAGACTTGGCGGGATGTCCTGGAAGAGTGCCCACAGTTACGGGCAACGCCACAGGCACGGGTACCGCAACAGGCGGTGGAACGCCAGTGGAGGAACATCCGGGATTGCGCACCTGCGGTATCTTCAGCAAGTCCAGGTTGGAATAGTAGTGTGCGGCCAGGGAAGCACTCGTCATGGACAGCGGCAGGGGCAGTGGGGCGGGAACGGGCACGGGAACAGGAACAGGGACTCCGACTGGAACTGGAAGAGGTGCCGTCGGAGAAACTCCCGTAACCAGGGGAAGGGGCAATCCCATTTGCTGTATCCTTGGAGGAGGTGCGGGCAACTGAACCGCAGGCGGAACGGGCGACGACTTCCTGCTGGACTTCTTCGAGAGATCCAACGGTTCCATGTCCATCTCCAGACCGAGCAGGTTCCGTGCTTCAAATCCACAGATAGTCTGCCTCCTGGCCGGCATTCCTCCCGAGCGATAGTGCTGAGGAGCTCCCACAAATCCGGGATCCCCCGTGGGACAACCCATCAGAGGCTTCTGCAGTACTCCCCGCTGGCTGGTGAGGTTCAGGGGTTGCGTCTCCATCAGGAACATGCTGGTGCTCGGCTGGCCGGTGGGATTTACCTGATTGCTCATCTGCGGAGGATTCCCTGCCATTTGTGGTGGCATGTAGAGCGGCAGCTGGGGCAGCATCTTCACGGGCACGGCAACCGGAACGGGAACGGGCAGCGGTGGAGCTGGCAGTGGTGGCGGCATTCCCGGTGGGAGTCCCAAAGGTAGTTGCTGCAGGGGCAGAGGAGTTTGCTCCATCGGCGGATACTGCTTGAGAGCGGCCAAAGATGAGGGCGGTTTGGGCGGCGGAGCAGTCATCTGCTTGGACGCCGCCTTGGTTGGAGTGCGCCTTGGTGGAGGAGCAACCGGAGCAGGCACTACCTGGGAAGGAAGAGTAACTGCAGTGGGCAGAGGAGCGGGTGGAAGAAGAGGAGTAGAAGCTGGAGAAGCAACTGCAGGATAAGCAGCTGCAGGAGGAGGTGGAGCAGCTGCAGTAACAGCTAGAACAAGGGGAGCAGGTGACTCTGCAGCGATAAGAGGAGGAGCAGGTGCTGCGGAAGGAGGTCCCACAACAACCGGCAACTCTACTACTGGCTTCTGTTCCTCCATTGTTGCTATCGGTTCCAGTGTAGCATCCATCTTGATGATCCGCCTGGAGACGGCCTTACGCTTGGGCGTCTTGGGCTGCAGTGACTCCAGAATCGGCTCAACCGCTTTTGGTAGCTCCGAAACAGCTTCCTCCGGGTTCTCCTTGGCCAAATCCTTTATCTTCTCCCTCTCCTTCTCCTTAACCTTCTCCTTATCCCTCTCCAGCGGGACTTGCTCCGTCTTGAGCTTCTCCTCCAGCTTGCCGGTGAGCATGGCAATGCAGTCGCTAATCCTCTTGCTGCGCTTCACACCCGAGTTGGGATTGGCCAGGCGGGGAGGAGGAGCAGCCGGTGTTGCGGGAGTGGCCAAAACTGGCGGCGATTTGTTGGCCGGAGCGGGTGTGGTCGGGGGAGTGGGCATCAGTTGCTTGCTGGGCGTCGGCGAGGCTGGCTCCGTTTCCTGGACCGTGGCTAGGGGAGCAAGTGCCTCCGGCAGAGGGATCTGCAGTGGCGCCAGCAAGGGCGGTGGCTTCGCGTCAGCGGGAGTCACTGACATGGCAGTGGTTGGTGTGGTGGTAGTGATAGTAGAGATGGTAGTGATGGTACTGATGGAGGTGGCCCTCGCCTCCAGCAGCTCGGGCACTTCTGGCGGCGATTTGACCCGCTCCAGCTTGGCCTTGCGCTGCTGCTGGTGCTTCAGTTTCTGCTTCTGCTTCTGTTTCTGTTGCTGCTGCTGCTTCTGCTTGCGTCCCGAGGAGGCGGTACCCACCAGCGAGGAGCGCGAGCGGGAGCGGGTGGTGCGCAGCAGGTGCTGGTTGTAGATCCTCTTGGTGCTGCTCCGCTGCTTGGAGCCAGACTTGGACTTGGACTTCGACTTGGCCTTGACCAACGACTTGGCCATTGACTTGGCCATGGACTTGGCCTTGCGCTTGGCCTTGTTGTCCACGGGGAAGATCTTCTTGCAGACCCGCTTGGCGGGCAGGTTCTCCAGCATCTTGCGGATGGACTCAGCTGGAGGGGATTACAGGGATTAGTCAGGATTAAAGGAATCAAACGAATTTAGTACTCACCATCGCTGGGCCTTTGGCGCGGGGAGTTCTTCATCTTGGACGAATTGGAGCCACTCTCCTCGCCCTCGCCCGCTGCTCCATCCACTACATCGGCATCATCGGCCTCGCCCTCGTCCGCGTCCAGTTCCGCCTCCAGCTTCTCCTTCTTGCGCGCGGAGAGCTGCTTGAGGAGCGGCTTCTTGGAGAAGGCGCGACGCTTTTTGGTGCCACAGTAGTAGCGATACTTGCGCTTCTTGGCCAGCGACCACACATAGTCGCCGGAGCAGTCCAGCATGTGCCGGTAGAGATCCATTAGTCCGCTGCACTTGCGCCCGCACTTGGTGCAGCTCGACGGGGCACTCGAGGCGGCGGAGGCTGCCGAGGAGGAAGAGCAGGTGGTGGTGGAGGTGGAACTGGTGCAGGCCGACAACGATATGGACATCGAGGTTGAGATAGGCGTGGAGGCCGACGAGGAGCTGGGCGAGCAGGAGGAACCGGAGATCGGAGAGGGTTGCTGCTGCTCCAGCCCTGATAGAGGCGTTGGCGTGGACACCTCGTAGGAGGAGCGCGAGGAGGCCGAAGAGCGGGTCTCCTCCTCCGGCTGCTGCAGTCGCTCCGGCTCCAGCTTGGGCTGTTGCTGCTGCTGTCCGGGCCAGCGGAGGCAGTTGCTCGCGGAGGCGAAGCGCCCCAGGGCCCGCTTGGGGATGAAGAGGTGCCGGAGCAGATTCCCCGCCAGCAGCTCCCGGCCCACCACCTCGTAGTGGGTGGCGTAGATGTGCGAGTGGCGGAAGGTCTTGTGCTCCTCCAGGGCCTTGCGCTGGTCGAACTTGGCCCCGCAGCAGATGCACAGGTAGAGCCTGGGCCGGGCCCACTCTCCACTGAGCACCAGACGCGTCCTGGTCCGTTCCGGGACCAGTGCACGCTCCTCCACCGGGCAGGGCCTGTTGATCCTGGATCGAGGCTGCAGCTGGAGGAGGGAGAGAAAGCCCTCGTCGGCAAAGCCCTGGGAGAGCAGTTCCTCCGCGGGATCTCTAAGGGTGGAGTGGCCATGGAGGCCATCCTCCTCCCCGTCATCGTCGTCGTCGTCCTGCTCGCACTTGATCACCGCCTGCTCGCTCTGCTCCAGGATAATGTGCGGCAAGAGGCGGTGGTCCAGGATCAGGTCGAGTTGCTCCAGCAGGCGGCGCTGCTCCTGGTCCTGCTCCCGATCCCGCTCCCCCTCTCGGTGCTCCCGATGCTCCTCCGCCAGGGAGAGCGTGAGGGAGAGATCGTGCTTCTGGCGCATCGTCAGCTGCGTCCACATGTCCAGCTTGGAGAGATCGCGCTGGCCCAGGCAGCTCGGCAACTTCAGCTTCTTCACCAGCCGCCCGCCCTCGTTGATCAGGGTGAACTTCTTCACGTAGTCCCACTTCCACTTCCAGCTGTGCTTTGTGTGCGGTCTCCGGCGGAACTTGGCCATCGGGAGCAGCTCGTTGGAGCCACTCCCGCCGAACTGGTCGGCGGTGAGGAGCGTGGGATAGCTAGCCATTTGATGGGTGCTGGGTCCGTGCAGCAGGATCAGCTCCTGGTTGCTGCTGCTACTGCTGCTGCTACTCCCTGCCGGGGAGGTGAAGAGCCTGCCGTCGAGGTGGTTCTGCAGGTTGTGCCTCACATTGTGCACCACATCCCGGTAGAAGTTGTCGTCGAACACGGCGGAAGCAACGGCTGAGGCGGAGGAGGAGGTGGAGGCCGAAGCCGAGGCTGAGGCGGAGACGTTGGCTGTAATGGGCAGCCGGAAGACCGCCTCCGGATGCACTGCATCCTGCTGTGGCTGTTGTTGCTGATGTAGCTGCTGTTGCTGCTGCTGTTGCTGTTGGAGCTGCTGCATCCTTTGGGCGGCTGCCCGGCTGCTGCTTCTCGACTTGCTGATGGGCGTGGCCAAGGCGGGGGGCGGCTCCTCCTCCTTGCGCTGTCCACGATTCCGATGCCCGGGCAGCCGGTTCTGGGTGAGTCCCAGCCTGAAGAGCACCGGTTCATCGGCGCCCATCAAACCGGGCTTGGGGCCCTCCTCCTGGGTAGGATTCTGATGCTGCTGCTGGTGGGTCTGCATCTGGAGCTGGTGCTGCTGCCGCTGGTGCCCCGCCAGGTGGTCAGCGTCCGAAAAGCGCAGGTGACAGGGCCGACAACCAAAGTATTTGTCCGCATGCTGCTCGCTCAGGTGCTGGAACAGCTCCTCCAGATGCTTTAGCGGCAAACAGATCTGCGGCGGCGGTCCCGCCTGCCGTCCCCTACTCAAGGGGGGAGCACAGATCTGGCAGCCCGGGAATCCCGTTCCCGATCCGGAGCCGGAGTTGCCCTGGGCATTGGAACTGGTGGAGCGTCCGCTGCAGCGTCGCTCCTGGCGCTCCGTGTGAAACTTCTCCACATGCTTGGCCTGCAGCTTGGCGGAGGCGAACTTCCTATCACAGTACAGACACAGGACCTTCGAATGGGCACTGGTGGGGGTCAAGGGATCCTCCCCGCCCCGCTCTCGCTCCCTCTCTCTTTGCCGCTCCCTTTCCCGTTCCCGCTCCTCGGTCAGAAGCTGCAGGCGCTCCATTAGCCGGGGCAGACGCTCCAGGGGCAGGCTGCAGATGAGGGAGAGGGTCTCCTCCGGTTCCGGCTCCAGCTCCGCCTGCTGACGCTTCTTGCGCGCGGTGTGGACACCCTGACTGGGTGTGGGATTCTGATTGAGGAGCTGGTTGGAGCTCTGGTTGGAGCCGGGTGCCCCGTTGACCTGCTGCTGCTCCTCCGAGAGCTTGAAGCCCCGGCGCAGGCCGAAGCGCGACATGGTCTTCATAGGCGGGCCAGGGGGATCGTCGATGCGATCGGTTCGTTGCGTTGAGTGTTCGGTGGACTCCTAGATCCTCTCTCTCGCTCTCGCTCTCGCTCTAGCGCTCTCTCTCCTGCAAATTGGAATTATTATTATTATTTCTTCTCCAATTTGTTGACAAATAGACCGCAAGAAGAAGCACGGCCATTGAAAAAGTAAGTACGAAAAAAAAAACAACAAAAAGCACTCACAAGTACACACACTCGCTCTCTCTTTCACACACACACGCACGCACACAGGGTTGGGAGAGAGAGAGAGGCAGCGTTACATACACACACACACATGCGGGGCAAATTATACAATAAACATTTTCGTTGGAGTTTCGTGTGTTATTGTTGTTGTTGTTGTTATTGTTGTGACTCTGGCTGTGCACTGCATTCTACCCGTTTCGCCCGATTCAATTCGGAGATTCAATTCTGATTGAATTCGTTCTCATATGTGTTTCTTCTTGCTTTCAACTCGCACTCGCGTTTCGCTTCCAAAGTTTGTATTGCACTGTGTTTTTTTCTCCACTCTCTTTGCTCTCCCTCTCTTCTGGCGTTTTTTTTTCGTTCTCCGTTCGCTATTTTTTGTTTTTTGATTTTTGGGTCGAGACTTTTCCGCTTTTCCGCGCTGCGGCCAGCGGAAAGGAGAAAATAAAGCAACGAAAACTGCAGCAACTCTACTCTTTCAGTCCATTCTTATATTTACTATGCGCGTATTATTTTCTGTTTCTGTTTTTTTTTCCTTTCCACCCTAACAACTGCGTTAGGAGGTATCTAACGTTTAGCCCAAATCGATGCGTGCGTACACCGAGCGAGCGGGGGNTGGGGGGCTTGTAGCGGAGTTGAAAGAGAGCAGGCAAGGTGGTGGAGGGGGAGGGGGTTAGAGGGGGAGGGTCTCTCCCAGAAGAGGACAACTGGAACTGCTACTGGTACTGACACTTTATAGCGGCTCTGGCTGGCATTTTTTCATCCCATCTGCAGCTGCGTGCACGGATCGAAATGCATTATTGTGTTCGATCGGGGGCAGCTCGTGTGTTGCCTTTTTGTTCGCTTCGATCGGTTGAACGGCGCACTCACACACACACGCACACACGGCACAAGCACAAGCACAAGCGTAGCAGAAAACTCGCGAGTTAAATGTGTTTTTCTTATGAGAAGCAGAGGGGCCCGAAATCGCGTCAAAAAATGGTCGGGTTGGCCAGTGTGTACACACTTGTCGTCTGCTCGCCCTTCGCGGGGGGGACCATCTGGTTATCGGACTATCGATTGCCGTTACCAAATATTACGCTTATAAGGTTACAAATAATATTGGTTAATTACTAAGGTTTAAATGGTGCAAAGATTTTGTTGGTCACTTAGTAAACAGGTACCTACAAGAATTGAACTTTCAATTTTTAATCGTACAATTCCAATTGGTTTCCTACCTCATCAATCGATAAGTTCGGGAAAACCAAACGAGAACATTTAATTTAAATTTTAATTAACTTAACTTAACCAAGTTAGGTGGTTATTAGACATTGATCCTAAGTTTTAATTTGTATATCATTTATTAATTTAATATAAATAGTTTTTATATTATAATTATTCCCTCTACCATTTCCAATCGCAACTATCGATAGCCAATCGAACTATCGAATCGCTTCTTACAACCGTGGCGGCGTTGCCACCACGCTCAAAAGGTGGCTTGTTTTTGACGAGTCATTTTCCCGTCTTCGCCGCGAATTGTAACAAAAAGAAGGAAAACTCACTGCGAGACGGACTGAAATGCCGTACAACATGGACGTACTGATGCCGGAGAAGGTAACTATATCCAAAACTACGCCCCCTCCCTTGCTAATCAATCGTATTCACCAGGACGAGCTCTCCGACCTGAAGCTGAAGGATGCCCACAGCTCCCTGGATGAGCTGGACATTGACGACCTGTATGTTCGCTACAAGGTAAGACAATCCGAAAGATAACCTTCCAGATCCCACCCTGGCTAAACCCCCGCCATATCCATACACATATCTCAATAGAAACTGCAGAAGACGCTGGAGTTCATCGAGGTGCAGGAGGAGTACATTAAGGATGAGCAGCGCAACTTAAAGAAGGAGTACCTGCACGCCCAGGAGGAGGTGAAGCGCATCCAGTCTGTGCCGTTGGTTATAGGCCAGTTCCTGGAGGCCGTCGACCAGAACACCGGCATTGTCGGATCCACCACTGGCAGCAACTACTACGTGCGCATCCTTTCCACCATCGACCGGGAGCTGCTCAAGCCCTCCGCCTCGGTGGCTCTGCACAAGCACAGCAATGCTTTGGTGGACGTCCTTCCCCCGGAGGCGGACAGCTCCATTTCCATGCTGCAGCCCGACGAGAAGCCAGATGTTAGCTATGCGGACATTGGCGGCATGGACATGCAGAAGCAGGAGATTCGCGAGGCCGTTGAGCTCCCCCTGACTCACTTCGAGTTGTACAAGCAAATTGGTATCGATCCCCCGAGGGGAGTCCTCATGTACGGTCCACCCGGATGCGGCAAGACGATGCTGGCCAAGGCAGTGGCCCACCACACCACAGCCTCGTTCATCCGCGTCGTGGGCTCGGAGTTCGTGCAGAAGTACCTTGGTGAGGGGCCGCGCATGGTGCGGGACGTCTTCCGGCTGGCCAAGGAGAACGCACCGGCCATTATCTTCATCGACGAGATCGATGCCATTGCCACGAAGCGGTTTGATGCCCAGACCGGAGCGGATCGCGAGGTGCAGCGCATCCTGCTGGAGCTGCTTAATCAGATGGATGGCTTTGATCAGACCACCAATGTCAAGGTGATCATGGCCACCAATCGCGCAGATACCTTGGATCCTGCCCTGCTGCGTCCGGGACGTTTGGACCGAAAGATCGAGTTCCCGCTGCCCGATCGCCGGCAGAAGCGTCTGGTCTTCTCCACGATCACCTCGAAGATGAACCTCAGCGAGGACGTCGACCTGGAGGAGTTTGTGGCGCGGCCGGACAAGATCTCCGGGGCGGACATCAATGCCATCTGCCAAGAGGCGGGCATGCATGCGGTGCGTGAGAACCGCTACATTGTTCTGGCCAAGGACTTCGAGAAGGGCTACAAGAACAACATCAAGAAGGACGAGCAGGAGCACGAGTTCTACAAGTAGTTTAATCATAAAGTTTTCCCCCCTTTACCCCTTTACCCCTCCTACCCCCCCTCCTACATGCCCCTCGTTTGTACGCATAAAGTTATAACATAAATAAAAACAACTCGTATTCACAGTAGATATCGGAATGTTAATGTTTGCTTCGTAAAGTGGATCAGCAAACAGCTTATAGTATCGACTATATATAAAAGTATATATATCGCATTGTCATGCTGATTAATTTTGAGTTGGAACTAGATATATATATCTTTATATATAGAGCATTATGATAATAATCGGACGTAATTAAATTATAACTTTTTGGATCCATTGATACGACGATAATCTTTAGTTTTCATCTTAATTTAACAAAAGCCTTATAAAGAAACATTTTTTTTTATTTAATGATGATTACTAAAAATTAAAATATATTGCTCATCTTATGTGTGTATACATATTTACCTATATATTCAGCAAAATGATAATAATTTAATGTGTTTATTCTAGAACTCCTTTTAAACCATTAAAACAAAGGTATTTGTTAGGTTATAATATATATTTAACAAAAACCTTTAACTGCTGAAAAATCTCTTTATTTAATAAAAAATAGTAGAAAAAGAAACTTTTAATTTGGCTATAATTTATAAACATATATATATATATATGATATCATAACCTTACCTAAATCCACACAAATCAACAACAAAATCGAAAATGAACTGATAAACATATATTTTCCATAACAATTAGAAGAACTTAAATTCTCTACAGAATATAAAAAAACAAACCTAGAAAATGTGGAACTACCTTGAAAACCCCAAAAGATGGACTTAAACTATGGGTATAATTTCGTTATTTGATAGATATACCAGTTCTATATACTACATACATACATATATTCCCCTAACCCACCCAAGTAGAAAGCCCCTAGACTTACTCAACAACAAAAGCACTGTATTTAAGATTCGGAACAAAAGAGGGATGTAAACAAAGGAGCATTGGAATAGGACGAACGCACGGAGGGATCACCGATCCCCGTTACCTGATCACTTCATCAGGGAGTTGACCACGGCGGTGACATTGATGGCCTTGAGGTCGGCATAGGTCTGGCCCGTGCCCACAAAGACGATGGGCTGGCCGGTTATGTAGGTCATCGAGATGGCGGCGCCGACCTTGTCGTCGATGGTGTCGAACTTGGTCAGGACGATGCCGTCAATGATGTGCGGGTTCTCGTTGGACGAATAGTCGGCCAGGGCCTGATTGAACTTGACCAGCTGGTCGACGGCCTCGTTGCCGACCAGAGCCTCGCCCACAAAGAGCACGAGGTCCGGGTTGTTCACCTTGATCAGCTTGGACAGGGAGCGCATCAGCGGCTCATTGTCCTGCATGCGCCCGGCTGTGTCCACAAGCACCACATCCACCCTGGTGTCGTGGGCAAACTTGATGGCCTCCATGGCGATGCCAGCGGCATCCTTGCCATACCCCTTCTCGTACAGTTGCACCATGGTGCGTCCGTTGTGCTTCTCCGCCGGATGCAGGGCATTCAGATGGCGGGTGTGGGTCCTCAGCTGCTCAACGGCTCCCGCCCTGAACGTGTCGCAGGCGGCGATCAGCACATTGAAGTCGTTCTCGATCAACCAGAAGCAGATCTTGGCCAGGTTCGTGGACTTGCCCACGCCATTCACACCGCAGAAAATGATCGTGTAGGGGCGTCCATTCCGCTTGGACTCTAAGGCATCGCGGATGATGTCAATGCGGCGCTTGGGGGAGAGAATCCTCACCAGCGACTGGGTGAGCGCCTCCTTGACCTGTCCGGCCACGCTGTCGAAGGTGCCCATCTGCTTGCCCTCCAGACTGCTGGCCACAGAGTCGCACAGCTTGCCCGCAATTTCGGAGGCCACGTTCTTGGATATAAGATGGTCGCGCATCTTCTCCAGCGCCGGCTGGAGCTCCACCAGCGACATTGTCTTGGCCCCAACAATACCCTTGAAGTACGAGAGCAGACCGCCACCACCGCGCTTGCTCTTCCTGGACTGCACCTGCACCTCATCCTCCTCCGCGCTGCTCGAATCGCTCGCGCTGGCCGCGTCGTCCTCGCTCTCCACGTCCAGGTCAGGGATCACGCCCTGCATGGTGCCCACCAGCTATGCAAGGGAAATAAATAAATCACTTAATATGGGAAAGTGAAACGTGAAATCTGATTGCCTTACATCGCTGTTGATGGTCTGGTACTGGACATCCTCGGGCGCATCCTTGGAGCGGTCCAGCAGCACTGCATCCTTGGAGTTGCCGCCCAGATCCCACACTCGGGGCTTCTTGCCTGCCTTCTCCGAGCCTGAGGGCTTGCTCGGCTTGGTGTCACCGGCTGGGGGAGATGTTACTTTCTTTCCGGTCTGGAGCTTCTCGCGCAGCTTGCGCCGGTTCTCCGCGATCACATCCTCTCTGGTAGGCGTTGGCGAGGAGTGCCCATCCTGATGCAAGGGCGGGCTCTCCTGGATGTTAACGCGCTTCTCTGCGGGCTTTCGCCCATCGTCCTGGATCATCGAGGCGACGGTCTTCTTGGACTTGAGGGACTCGTTGTAGGAGCGCATGGCCTTCGGTGCCTTTACCTGCTTGGCGGAGGCCTCCTCGGAGGCGCTCAGCACTCGTCGGAATTCCCTATCGAAGTCGTACTGCTCGGAAAGGCGTTCGGCGGAGGAGATGCCGCCGAACTTCTCCTTGAAGGCCAGCTGCATGTCGGCGAGGAAGGCCTCCAGGTAGCTCAGCTTGATCACCTTCTGGAAGACGGCCGCGTAGACCACATCCAACTCGTTGTCCAGCTTGAACTGGACGGCTAGGTGCTCCTCCTCGAAGTACTGGGCCTCCGTGTTGCGTTCCTGCGGGTTGACATCAATTAATGAGAGTCACTAAGCCCTGTTAACACATTCCGTAACCCATCCGAAACTCACCTCCAGGATCACGCCACGGATCAGGCCGTTGATGCAGGCGGTGAAGCTGCCCTCGGTGGCGCTGGAGCTGGCATTCGTCTTCGAGTTCCACAGCACCACGCCGCCCTTCGTGAAGATCACCACAAAGTCCAACATTTTCTAGCTCTAGCTCTAGCTCTCCGGCGATCCAGCGGGAGTAGCAATGGCAATACAAAAGGGTCCGCTTTCCACGCTCTCTGGCACTAGCATTGTGGAGCGTTCCACGTCACTTGGCGGTCAGTGTGACCAGACCGTTCGCGGTACAAGAGCCAGCAGGCAGCGGCGCAGCTAACGGGGATTCCAATTGGATAACGGTACTGCATTTCTAATTGGAGCATTAATTGCACAACGGTTTATTACCGAATTAAATAATATTCATAAATTATTACGAGCTTCGTAAATTACACAATTTATTTATGATTAATATTTAATTGAATACAAAATATTTCCTTTGCATAACGGTATTGCTATCTTATTTGATGAGTTCAAATTGTAGTCATTTACGTAACAATTAATTAAATATTAATCGTAAATGATTATGAACTTGTCTCGCTAGATATATATCCTTTTAAAAAGAGGATTAAAAAACAAACCCTTTTTCACCAATACTACGCCCTTAGTCCCTTTCTAAATATGTTTAATTCATAAATAATATGGTCACATAAATGTAGACGCATCAATTTGAAAACTTTTCAAAACTAATAATATTTTACAGACTGGAAGAAATTAATGGCTTGAATATGAACTTGTAGATAATAACTTTAAAATTGTAATAATATGAATAACATTAACAATTATATTATTGATTACTTGGTAGTTTCATGGTGTTCTTTTCAACATCAGAATATATGTACATATGTATGTTGACGCTACTATAATATTAATTATTTTAATGATTAAACTATTCGAATCGTTTTTAAATTATCATTATATCCAATATGTTATCACTATTTCTATATACTTATTCTCNTAAAATTGTAATAATATGAATAACATTAACAATTATATTATTGATTACTTGGTAGTTTCATGGTGTTCTTTTCAACATCAGAATATATGTATGTGGTACATATGTATGTTGACGCTACTATAATATTAATTATTTTAATGATTAAACTATTCGAATCGTTTTTAAATTATCATTATATCCAATATGTTATCACTATTTCTATATACTTATTCTCACTTCAGGAAAAAACATCAAAGCCCGCAGAATGAAAACACGATTCTCGTTTTTTTTTACACATCTTTAATGTTAAATTTAGTTGTGTATGTTCACTTTTATTACAATATAAATTATTATTTATATTTAATAATACATTATTAGAGTAGAGTCCAAGTCCTAACACTTCACTTTATACTGCATAATATCGAAGCACTCATTATTCAGTTATCAGTTTTCAGTTTTCAGTTTTCGTTTTTTGTTCCGTATTAACATTGTTTTAAAAACTCGCGTTTAGTGGATTAAAAATTGTTATTCGCATTTGCATTCGCATTCTCTTCTTTTTTTTGGAAGGTCTAGGCTAACTTTTTAGTGCTCTGAAGAAGTTTCGTTAACAAAAATAATTAAACGCCTTTTGTTTTGGATAAATACCTTAGGAGAAGGAGAAGCACGTGAGTATGTTTTTCATCTTCAACTCTTTATCATTATCATTATCATTATCAATTTGGATTTGTTTTTCGTTTAGATTTGTTTTGTTTTGTTTTGTTTTGTGTTGAGTGTGTTGCATAAAGCTAAGTTAACTAGGTTCTCAGCTATTTGGGAGTCGATCTCAGTGTGAATTATTTCATCATTCTACGCAGTACAAGCAGTGTGTGGTGAAATCTGTGGTTTTGGTTAGGTTTCGATATGGTTTTAGTTTTTGTTTTTGTTTTTGTTTTAGCTTTAGTCATGTAAACGTAATTAAACATATAATAAATATTAGTACAAAATGAAATGCAAATCAAACCGTCATCTTCAATCGTATTAGCAAAGACGCTTGCATTTTAAATTCTCTTCACCCCGCTCAAGTCGCTTAAGTCGATATAAAAAAAATAAATTATATATATCAGAGAAGTGGTAGAGAGAACGAACGAACAAACGAACGAAAAGTAAACCTCGGGCAAAGATTACAGTAAAAAATATATATGGTATAGTATCGTATGGGATCATTATAGTTACGGGGGAATACGTCGCAATGTAAATTGGATTCGGTGCCATGTTGATTGCTTTCTTTTTAATAAATTAATACAAATTAAATACAGTTTTGTGGCCTTTCAATAAATACAGAATGCAATTATTTGGTAATAGTAAAGTGTTATCGATCTTGTGCCGAGAAACAATCGAAACAATCGAAACAATCGAATAAAAATCGCATATATCGCATAGGTAAGTAATTATAATAAATGGAATCTCATATTATAAGTGTAAGAGTAGTAATTAAAGTATAGTAAATGTCTTTTTCTTTCACTAAGCATTCGCATTCGCATGAAATCAAATTGAAATCGAAATCGTAATCATAATCATAATCATAATCGAAAGGGAAAATAACTGAACTGATCGGTGATTATTGTTGCGTTGCGTTGCGTTGCTCTTGCTCTTGGTTTGTGTTTGGGGGCTATAGATCGGTGTGTTCCGTGCCTAGGTTGGTAATATATCCAACACGTCCCTCCCTCGATTATGAATATAGTTTGAAACTTAATAAAATACCAGCCTGCGCCAGTTGGAGAGGGACGCAGAGAGGGAAATCTTCAAGGGTTTCTTGGGAACTGATGCAGGAATTTTATTTAAATCTAGACTACAAATCGGTAAAAATGCCCAACGAAAATGGTATATGATTCTGATTTTTACATTTTTGCGGCAATAATAACAGCATCTTCTATATCATGGGTTAGTCAGTCAGTTTCCGTCCGGATGAGAGTTATTTTCGTATGAGGAAGCGAGTGACTTTAACCGCCGGCCAGCTCTCCAACCAGGATCAACCAGGAGGGAGGACATATATTACGCCGGAGCGACTCTTCCGCTTCCATCGCGAACCTTCCGCACTCTACTTTGGCGGGGTTAACATGGGAATATCTCTAGAGAAGCCAAAGGAATAGGATAGTATCGAAGGATTTTTGAGAGGGGAAAGGGAGAAGGTGCGGGGGACTGCAAAGTAGTGGAAAAGGACGTGGGTGGTAACCAAAGGCAGCTCCTAGCGCTTGCTGTTCGGCGAATTGAAGCTGCAGGAGAGCATCTCCTCCTTGGCCAACTTGGCCCGGTACTCGGCCATCATGTCCCGGCACTGGATGGCAATGTCCAGCAGCTGGGAGAACATCGACTCGCCCTGCTTGCAGTACGCATCCTGGTCGTAGTCCACGTAGTTGGTAACGTTATACAGCGCCTTCGACTCTGCGATGAAGGTCTCCAGCGTGGCGTTCACTGTGCGGTGGTACTCCACCACCATCTCCTCCGTCTGCTGCAGATCGTCGATGGCCTGGTGCTGCACAATTAACTCGTCCGACATTTCGTGTTCCTGCGAGTGGAAATGGAGAGAATAGCTAGGTGAGTTGAGGGATGATTGGGTGAGTTATGTGTAATGTTTAACTTGCAATTATTAAGAAGCTTTTAACCATTATATATTATGAATTATTTTCCCGATTTCCTACTTAATAACATTTTTCAAATATATATTAATATTGCACCTTAATATATTTAGATCTGAACTTCTTAATAAAATCAATATTTTACTAAGTAAGTATTCTTAAAAATAGTTTTAAGTTAATTAATCTTATTGTTGAAACTTTCTTGGGCTTAAAATTATTGAGAACTGAAAGAATAATTTTAAAATCGATTGGACAAATATTTAAATACTTTCTTAATAAAATCATTTAAGTACCTTCATGAATCGAATATGATATGGTATGGTATATATACAGTAAGATATTACAATATTAGATATTACCTAGGAGGAGACTTCCAATCACCATTCACCACCTCCTTCTCCGGGGCAATCCTCACACCTCCCCACACTTCATCACCCGTGTGGATTACCAATTATTATTATTGAAAGGCGTAACAAAATAAATTAAAAAAATCAATAAAATAACGTCAAAGTTAATATCGCCCCGATCTTGGGCGCAGTGTATACGGTTTCTTGGGATTCTCCTCCGCCTTTTGTAGCTGCATGGTGCAGCGTTGAAGGTAGCGCTGCGTACGCTGGGACTGATCCTGCGGGAGCTTAGCTGGCGCCTGCTGATCCTCAAAGCACTTCTTCTTGGCTTGCATGTTGTCTTCTAGCCAGGCCTCCCTCTTGGCACAGCGTTGTAGATAACGCTGCGTACGCTGGGACTCCACTTGCATGCGGTTCTGCGCTCGCTCCAGAACTGCTACCCCTCCTAGTGATCCTGCTGCTCCTGCTGCACCGTAGACCGAGCGCAGCATCCGTGCATTTGTAAAACGAACCTTTTTTAGCACCTTCTGGCGCTGACCAAGGGGCTGGATCTCCGCCTTGAGAATTCCGCCGCGTTTTTTACAATATTTATCCATTTTTTTTTTTAATTTTTATTACTTCTCGTGTCGAATATGGCGCCTTTTTTAAATAGTTGCTCTCAACTCAAAAATATTAACTGAAGTGAGGTGAAGCCCAGAGAGCTCAGGCATACACACGAACGATGTTTGAAGGCTAATCTCACGGACTACTTAGTTTCAGATTCCGATTCAGATTCCTACCCAGACAACTAGATGTCAATGGAGAAAGTATCGATGCAAGATCGAGACATTTTAATGTTATCTTATCTGATAATTAATGTGTTCAAATTGTAGTCATTTACGTAACAATTAATTAAATATTAATCGTAAATGATTATGAACTTGTCTTGCTAGATATGTTTCCTTTTAAAAAGGGGATTAAAAACCAAACCCTTTTTCACCAATACTACGCCCTTAGTCCCTTTCTAAATATGTTTAATTCATAAATAATATGGTCACATAAATTATATGTAGACGCATCAATTTGAAAACTTTTCAAAACTAATAATATTTTACAGACTGGAAGAAATTAATGGCTTGAATATGAACTTGTAGATAATAACTTTAAAATTGTAATAATATGAATAACATTAACAATTATATTATTGATTACTTGGTAGTTTCATGGTGTTCTTTCCAAGATCAGAATATATGTACATATGTGGTACATATGTATGTTGACGCTACTATAATATTAATTATTTTAATGATTAAACTATTCGAATCGTTTTTAAATTATCATTATATCCAATATGTTATCACTATTTCTATATACTTATTCTCACTTCAGGAGAAAACATCAAAGCCCGCAGAATGAAAACACGATTCTCGTTTTTTTTACACATCTTTAATGTTAAATTTAGTTGTGTATGTTCACTTTTATTACAATATAAATTATTATTTATATTTAATAATACATTATTAGAGTAGAGTCCAAGTCCTAACACTTCACTTTATACTGCATAATATCGAAGCACTCATTATTCAGTTTTCAGTTATCAGTTTTCAGTTTTCAGTTTTCGTTTTTTGTTCCGTATTAACATTGTTTTAAAAACTCGCGTTTAGTGGATTAAAAATTGTTATTCGCATTTGCATTCGCATTCTCTTCTTTTTTTTGGAAGGTCTAGGCTAACTTTTTAGTGCTCTGAAGAAGTTTCGTTAACAAAAATAATTAAACGCCTTTTGTTTTGGATAAATACCTTAGGAGAAGGAGAAGCACGTGAGTATGTTTTTCATCTTCAACTCTTTATCATTATCATTATCATTATCAATTTGGATTTGTTTTTCGTTTAGATTTGTTTTGTTTTGTTTTGTGTTGAGTGTGTTGCATAAAGCTAAGTTAACTAGGTTCTCAGCTATTTGGGAGTCGATCTCAGTGTGAATTATTTCATCATTCTACGCAGTACAAGCAGTGTGTGGTGAAATCTGTGGTTTTGGTTAGGTTTCGATATGGTTTTAGTTTTTGTTTTTGTTTTTGTTTTAGCTTTAGTCATGTAAACGTAATTAAACATATAATAAATATTAGTACAAAATGAAATGCAAATCAAACCGTCATCTTCAATCGTATTAGCAAAGACGCTTGCATTTTAAATTCTCTTCACCCCGCTCAAGTCGCTTAAGTCGATATAAAAAAAATAAATTATATATATCAGAGAAGTGGTAGAGAGAACGAACGAACAAACGAACGAAAAGTAAACCTCGGGCAAAGATTACAGTAAAAAATATATATGGTATAGTATCGTATGGGATCATTATAGTTACGGGGGAATACGTCGCAATGTAAATTGGATTCGGTGCCATGTTGATTGCTTTCTTTTTAATAAATTAATACAAATTAAATACAGTTTTGTGGCCTTTCAATAAATACAGAATGCAATTATTTGGTAATAGTAAAGTGTTATCGATCTTGTGCCGAGAAACAATCGAAACAATCGAAACAATCGAATAAAAATCGCATATATCGCATAGGTAAGTAATTATAATAAATGGAATCTCATATTATAAGTGTAAGAGTAGTAATTAAAGTATAGTAAATGTCTTTTTCTTTCACTAAGCATTCGCATTCGCATGAAATCAAATTGAAATCGAAATCGTAATCATAATCATAATCATAATCGAAAGGGAAAATAACTGAACTGATCGGTGATTATTGTTGCGTTGCGTTGCGTTGCTCTTGCTCTTGGTTTGTGTTTGGGGGCTATAGATCGGTGTGTTCCGTGCCTAGGTTGGTAATATATCCAACACGTCCCTCCCTCGATTATGAATATAGTTTGAAACTTAATAAAATACCAGCCTGCGCCAGTTGGAGAGGGACGCAGAGAGGGAAATCTTCAAGGGTTTCTTGGGAACTGATGCAGGAATTTTATTTAAATCTAGACTACAAATCGGTAAAAATGCCCAACGAAAATGGTATATGATTCTGATTTTTACATTTTTGCGGCAATAATAACAGCATCTTCTATATCATGGGTTAGTCAGTCAGTTTCCGTCCGGATGAGAGTTATTTTCGTATGAGGAAGCGAGTGACTTTAACCGCCGGCCAGCTCTCCAACCAGGATCAACCAGGAGGGAGGACATATATTACGCCGGAGCGACTCTTCCGCTTCCATCGCGAACCTTCCGCACTCTACTTTGGCGGGGTTAACATGGGAATATCTCTAGAGAAGCCAAAGGAATAGGATAGTATCGAAGGATTTTTGAGAGGGGAAAGGGAGAAGGTGCGGGGGACTGCAAAGTAGTGGAAAAGGACGTGGGTGGTAACCAAAGGCAGCTCCTAGCGCTTGCTGTTCGGCGAATTGAAGCTGCAGGAGAGCATCTCCTCCTTGGCCAACTTGGCCCGGTACTCGGCCATCATGTCCCGGCACTGGATGGCAATGTCCAGCAGCTGGGAGAACATCGACTCGCCCTGCTTGCAGTACGCATCCTGGTCGTAGTCCACGTAGTTGGTAACGTTATACAGCGCCTTCGACTCTGCGATGAAGGTCTCCAGCGTGGCGTTCACTGTGCGGTGGTACTCCACCACCATCTCCTCCGTCTGCTGCAGATCGTCGATGGCCTGGTGCTGCACAATTAACTCGTCCGACATTTCGTGTTCCTGCGAGTGGAAATGGAGAGAATAGCTAGGTGAGTTGAGGGATGATTGGGTGAGTTATGTGTAATGTTTAACTTGCAATTATTAAGAAGCTTTTAACCATTATATATTATGAATTATTTTCCCGATTTTCTACTTAATAACATTTTTCAAATATATATTAATATTGCACCTTAATATATTTAGATCTGAACTTCTTAATAAAATCAATATTTTACTAAGTAAGTATTCTTAAAAATAGTTTTAAGTTAATTAATCTTATTGTTGAAACTTTCTTGAGCTTAAAATTATTGAGAACTGAAAGAATAATTTTAAAATCGATTGGACAAATATTTAAATACTTTCTTAATAAAATCATTTAAGTACCTTCATGAATCGAATATGATATGGTATGGTATATATATAGTAAGATATTACAAGTTACAGTACCTAGGAGGAGACTTGCAACCACCATTCACCACCTCCTTCTCCGGGGCAATCCTCACACCTCCCCACACTTCATCACCCGTGTGGATCACCGATTTGATTCCAGACCAGCATCAGTTCAAAGGCGTAACAAAATAAAATAAAATAAAATGATGTAAGAACCGTAAAATTATGTCCGCCTAGATCTTGGGCGCAGTGTATACGGTTCCTTGGGATCACACACGAAGGGCAGCTGACGGGCGTACTCGAACATCAAATCATCGCAGTTCAGTAGGGAGAACAACTCCCGGGTCTTGCTGCGTTGCAGTGGCTTTGGCTTGAAAATCTTTGCATCCATGCGAGCACTTTTCTCCAACGGAGGCACATCCTCCAAGGACATGTCCCTGTGACTCTGCACTACAACTATCATGTCCGCCATTTTCTTTATCTCCTCCGCCTTTTGTAGCTGCATGGTGCAGCGTTGAAGGTAGCGCTGCGTACGCTGGGACTGATCCTGCGGGAGCTTAGCTGGCGCCTGCTGATCCTCAAAGCACTTCTTCTTGGCTTGCATGTTGTCTTCTAGCCAGGCCTCCCTCTTGGCACAGCGTTGTAGATAACGCTGCGTACGCTGGGACTCCACTTGCATGCGGTTCTGCGCTCGCTCCAGCTCCTGCAGGATCTCCTCCTGCGCTTCCGATCCACTAATGTCCGGCAGGCTGTGGTGCAACAACTTCTGTTGTTTATTCAGAGATGCAAATAAACCATTCTCCTCTAAGGGCACATAGAAGGTCTCGTAGTTACAAATACGTCCACCGCGGTTCCTGTCGAGCTTTGGGCGATCAACTGGATACGGCGGATTTAGCCACCGCTTGGGGGTCTTCGGTGCCTTACGCGAGGATGAGCCCTGACCCGGGTTCTTCACCGCTGGCTGCTTGGCATAGACATCGTAGTTTCTTACCGGTGCACTAGTCTTAGGCATGTTTGAGTTCCAGACGGGTTGACGAGTTGTACTAACGCGAGATGTCAGGGATTCCATTGTTGGCGGCACATCTCCTGCAATTGTTACCCCTGCTGATCCTGCTGCTCCTGCTGCACCGTAGACCGAGCGCAGCATCCGTGCATTTGTAAAACGAACCTTTTTTAGCACCTTCTGGCGCTGACCAAGGGGCTGGATCTCCGCCTTGAGAATTCCGCCGCGCTTTTCACAATATTTATTCATTTTTTTTTTTTTATATTGTTACTTCTCGTGTCGAATATGGCGCCTTTTTTAAATAGTTGCTCTCAGCTCAAAAATATTAACTGAAGTGAGGTGAAGCCCAGAGAGCTCAGGCATACACACGAACGATGTTTGAAGGCTAATCTCACGGACTACTTAGTTTCAGATTCCGATTCAGATTCCTACCCAGACAACTAGATGTCAATGGAGAAAGTATCGATGCAAGATCGAGACATTTTAATGTTAAACTATTTTATTTCTTCAGTAGGCAAATATACAAATTGCTACAAATTGAATTCCGACGAAATGATTACCGGCGCAGGACCACTTTCTTTCCACGCTAGTGATAATAAAAGTTAGAGGGGGTTGCGAGTTCATAGGAGTAGTTCGTGATGCATCCAGTAATGGGAATTATATTCAGGTATGTTCTTACACTTGAAGAGAGCTTATTTTTCCCTTATTCTTATTCTTATTTTAATTTAATTTTAATATTTTAATAAACAATTCTCTCTTAAAAGTATATTTAACTTATAGGTAACCTTATCCCTGCCATTAATAGTTTAAAGAAAAAGCGAATCTTATGAAGCTATATTCAAGAACAGCATATTTTAGAAGGTCTTCGAGATTAAATGAAAAATGTAAGTTTTATGTTAAAATAAATATTCCCTAAGAATTATATATCTTCTCTAAAAAATAACTCCTTAAAAGTATCTTGATCTTATATGACTTGTCCCCCTTATTATAGGTTTCATGGAATTTAAAAAAGAGCTTCAAAAGTAATATTAATTATTTAAATTTAATTTACTGTTCTACTAGGATTTATCAGAATTAATTTGTTAACCTTTTCCGCCTCATAGATCCCTACTTACAATCATCTCCAGCTTATGTACCTTAACCCTCCCATCATTGGATGTATTACGGATGTTTTAACAATGGTAAAATATAAATCTCTACTCACGCTCAGCGAACTCAGCATGGCCAGGTCCATGTTGCCTGCATTTCCGTTCTTGTTGTTATTATTGTTGTTGTTGTGGATGCTGGTGACCGAGTGGAGGGAGCTGGTGCCGGCACTGCGCTGGTTTAGCGACTGCGAGGCCTGCGGATGCGAGTGCTGCATCTGCTGCAACTGCTGCAGCTGATGGGTGTGAGTGCCGTGCACCGGATTGTTCTCCTCCTCCTCCTCGTCGTCCATGACCTCGACGATGTCGTTGTCGCCTCCGGACCCTATCTCTTGGATATCCTTCACCACCAGCTCCTTGACACGGTCCGCGTAGCGCAGAGTGTTGAGAGTGTGCTCGCAGGAGCTCAGTCCCGGCGATATCATGGCGATCATGCAGGTCTTGCTCTTCTCCCCAATGAACGAGTCACGCAGCACCTGGGTGAGCTTGGAGACGCGGAAGGGCAGATGGGCCGACTGCTTGCCCAGCGCCCGGATGCACTCCTTGAGGGCCAGCAGCGACTTGTTGATCTCCGCGCCCTCCATCCGTGTCTGCCGGTCCGCCGAGGAGGTGTCCACGCCCCGCTCATTGCCCGCCAGATCGATGAACGAGAACTTGCCGTGTATCTTCGTGGAGCCCATCGGACGCAAGACGATCTGGAAGACGGCGTGCGAGCGCGACGAGTTGGAGTTGGCCGACGTCTGACCGGAGGTGCGGGCGGCGTTGCCGTGCTGGATGAGCTTCAGCACCTCCTCGACGCTGTCCACCACCTTCTCGGTTAGGCCGACCACCTGCACCTGCTGCTTGCCGTCCTCTAGGACACGCAGCTTCTGCTTGTCCGACAACAGATCAAAGACCTAGGGAATGGATATTGATTAGTAAATGGTTTCAGGAATCTTTGCTTCAATCTAGAGCTAACCTTGCCACTGTAGATCTCGAAGAAGCTGGCCGAGACGACCAGGTTCATGGAGCGGTAGCGTGGCGTGTTGAGGGTCACGAAAACATCCTTGGCGGCCATCGCGTAGATGCCGTTCTTGCAGTCCTGCACCTTCCCATTGAACTCGCCGCCCATGGTGTGCGTCTTTCCGGATCCCGTCTGGCCATAGGCAAAGCACGTCGCCATCCCGCCCTCAAAAATGGTCTTCACCAAAGGCTTGGCTGTGTATCTGTCAGGGACGGGGAGAAAGGAATGAGTAATATTTTCAGAAAAGTAGAAAACTGATCTAATAGGGAGGAGGCAGATTAAAATATTGGGTTCTATAAACCGAATTAACGCTCTTTGTCCTATTCTTTATTATATTTTTGATTTGTATTCCATACCAAAAGTAATCCAATATTTATAGTACCCATTCAGCACTGCCATATTCTAAATTCATAAAAATAATTATAGCTAAATCCAGCTTACATTTAATTCATGGTAATTCCCACCACTTAACACATTTTAAATTCTAATCTGATTCCATCTTAAATGTTATGGTACCTGAACAATTTAATGATTTCCATTCAATTGAGCCATTAAATCAGAATATATCATTTATTATCATAACTATTATTAGTTGTACACACTAGTGATACACTCTAAATTTACGCACATTAAGAGTGATTAGATCTGATGGATATATATCACTTATTTCATTGCCAATCAACTATCGCAAACATATAACATAAAATAACATGAGCATCCTGTCTGTTGCTATTGTTGATATAATAAATATAAAATTCCTGGAGGAATGACTTCGGTTTAATTAATTGTCCAAATAATGAATTCAATATTCAAATATACGTACATTAAGAGTGATCAACTATGATATTTAAATATAAATATCACTCATTGCATTAATCTAATCGACTAGCGACTAGCGCAGAGAATTCTGTTGCTGTTGTTGATATCATAAATATGAAACTCCTGGCGGAAGTACCCTTATCAAAAGGCTTTACAATGCTACTATCAGCCGCATATATATGTATATCAAAACGTATTGGCCTTACGTGACGCACTTAGACACGTTAAGTTTCGTTACCAATACCAGAGGCCGAGACGGAGACAGAGATGGAGACGGAGACGGAGAGAGGGACAGAGCCAATTAACCATTGACTCATGCGCAAAGCCGGAAAGCAAAGATAGCGCACAAAAGGGGAGACGGAGGAGCAGGAGGAGGAGGTGGAGAAGGTGGAGGAGCAGTTGGAGGAGGTTTCTTCCAACACAAAGAGAAAGGGCAAGGGGAGGAGGGCCTGAGTGGGAAAGTGCGATTTAATTCAATTGAAGCCAAACAACTACTAATGGACGGACAAATGCCGGGCCAGAAGGCAGTTACTTTTCGAAATCTCTTCTTCCGCTGGCCCAGAGCTCAGCTCAGAGTTTCGATGGCGGGGCTGGCCTGGTCTGGTTGGCTCTTTCGACTCGGGTTAGTCATCCAACAACACAACGCAACACAACACGATGAAAAAAAGTAAAACAAACTTGGCTATTTCGGGAGCGACCGCTTTTGAAGTTGCATGTGTCTGTCTGCCCAATCCGTGTGAATGAGTCGCTCTCAGCGATGAGCAAGCGGTGGCCTCCAGTCACTAAAAAATACAGCTGGATATTGTATTTACCCAGCTGTTGTGATTTGGATAATATGGCATATGCCATAAGAAGGGTTGATTGGGTTGAAAGAGCTACTGACATAAGAGCTTTGACATAAATAAATATATAATAACTACTCCATAGGTAATAATAGAATATAAATCAATGTTCCTTAGTTTGAGAAATATAGAGGAGTAACCTACAGATCTGTGTATATTTTATGAATATGTATATTATTTACACAGTTGGGAAAATATTTTGTACTACTTTACTACTTGTTGTACTACTTTAATATTGCTTCTTATATCAAATCATTAAAATTGAATAGTACCTAAATCTTAGTAGCATAGTTAAAATAATAATCATAAATCATAATTGAAAACGTGAAATAGAAAACATATCATAATACATGCCAAATACAGGCAAAACTTGATATTTAAAGTTAAAGTTAAAAGTATCATCATATAAATGACAAAAACTTTATTTATACTTTTAATAGTCGAAACTTCCGACCGACTTCCTGAATCTCACATCTCACACTCATAAAATCATAATAAATCCCCTCTTAACTATGTTCATTTAGCACATTATCATACTCAGAAATATATGTCAGTGGAATGAAGAAAAAAACAGCAGAGCTATTGTATGGTTACCCCTGAAATTCCGCTAAAACATTTCCAAATCAAATATGGCAATATGTTGGGATTCTGGTTTTCGCTTGTTTTGGTTTCTTCTTTTGCTTTTTAAAACTAATGATGCAAGGGAAGGGAAGGGAGGCGGAGGGGGCATGGGAATGGGAGTGGGAAGAGAGTTGAAGTACTCACTTGTACACCATGGCATTGTCGCACGTGTCGTTGAAGGCGTAGTCGAAGCGAAACTTGTGATTCTCGAGGAACTTGGTGAGGTCGACCTTGCTGCGCGGCTCGTGCACGATGAGCATGTCCTTGCGCGGCACCGAGATCACGTCGATCTCCTTGCGGTTGACCTCCTTGCGGCTGACCGGACGCTTGCGCACACACACCGTGATCTGATGGTCATCGACGGCCTGCCCATCCAGCAGGGGAACGAACTCCAGCGTGCCCTGGTAGTCGCGTATCATCTGCGCCGTCTCCCAGTTGGGATTGCCGGGGTCCTGGTTCATTAGCGCCACCTTCTCCTCCTTCATCTCGGCCTGGCGGGCGCGCCGCTTCTCCCGGTTCTCCTTCAGTCGTTCCACCTCCTTGAGGGCATGCGATCGCCTGGCTCCGCCAGCTCCGCCCTGCGTTGTGTTGTTGCCCGCCTGGGCAGCTGCTGCAGCAGCAGCAGCAGCTGCTCCTCCTCCGTTCGCGCCACCCGCGACCGGATTGGGCATTGTGTTGTTGGTCACCGCGGAGGCGATGCGCGTCTGCTGGATGTTGGTCGTGGAGCTGGATCCGGTCTGCGTGTAGCGCGGACGCTGGAGCCCCGTGCTGGGGGCTATGTTCGTATTGGAGTTGCTGTGAGTGTTCGTGTTCGTGTGCGTGTTGCTGCTGTTGCTGTTGCCCAGCGGATGGGGATGGTGATGGGTGGCGTTAGTGGTGGCGGTGTTAGCAGTGATCGAGGACGCCGTCTCGTGGATCTTGTTCAGCTGATTCCCGCCCATGGTGATGCGGCTGGTGAGATTGCCGCCGATGGCCGACTGTGTGGGGTTGCGCGAGAGGTTTATCGGGGCGGTGGCCTGCTTCTTGGGCTCAGGGGCGGCATGCTGCTCGACGGCCTCCTGGACCAGCTCCGGATTCAGGGTGAGAATGGCATCCAGCTCCACCTCCTTGCCCTTGGTCTCGCCGCGCTCGTACCACTCGACGGTGATGCACTTGCCGGACTGATTGATCACCGCCACGACGGCCATGTGGACGCGTCCATCCGTGCGCTTGATCTTCACGCTCTGCCCCACCGTAATCATGTCCATAGCCAGTGTTATTTTTTTCAATGGATATTCTATTGCGATCACTGCTCTGTACAGCTAATAGTTTCTGTTATCTGTGGAGTGTCTTTTACAGGATTCTATAGAGCAGCAGAGCTTGGGAAGGGGTTGGTGCGGTGCTCCTTCGCCTGATACGATTTTCGTCTCCTTGTCGGGGTTTCAGTGCTCCTGCTCCTGGTTCTCGTGCTGCTGCTGCTGTTTCCGTTACTGTTTTTGGGGAGAAACGCCTCGGACTGCTCCCGGTGGCTGTGTTTTGGTCTGTGTTTTTGGTTTCTTCTGGCTTGTCTTTGAGTTGTGTGTGTGTTCTTTCTGGCTGAGCAAAAGATGTCTGCGTTATAAAAATAAAAATGGTCGAGAATTTTTTCCAAGGCAAAAATTTAACTGTGCTCCCCAAAAATCACTCACATTAACTGACCGAAACACTTGAACGGGTCACCGCTTCACTCACTGACAACCAACGCCAGGAACTCCTGTTCATCTGGATTTTACATATATTATTTTTTTTTGTTTCGATTTCTTGAGTTATTTTTTAGTTTTGCCTTTGGTTTTGGTTTGGTTTCTTTTTTTTTAAGTTGAACAGAGTTGCTGGCGCTGCTTCTTCTTCGAGGTCGCCGACAGCGTCTGTTTCGTGTGTTTGTGTGTTGGTTGGTTTGTTTGTTTGTCGGTGTGAACACCAACGTGCCCCGTGCCCGAGTGTGAGTGTGCGTTTGCGTTTGCAGCGAATTCAAATGCCAACTGTCGCTTTGGTCGCGTCTGGCAACGGATAACAAAATAAAACCACTGGAAAACTAATAAGATATGGAAAAGCCAAAAGGGAGAGGGTGAGCGGGAGAGCGAGAGGGAGGGGGCCTGCAATGAAAGCCCTCTGCGGCGCTGTGCAACACTACCACAAGCCCATGCAGCGGCACGCATAGCGACACACGCACACACACTCACACCCGAGCGCACGCACGCACGCACGCACGCACGCACGCACGCACATATGCAGCTGCGAAAAAAAACACCGAAAAAAAAACCGCTAATCAATGCCTTACGTTGTTAATTAGATGCAGGCCAGACATTACGTTATCGCTTTACGTCATGCACGGGGGCACCCACACACACCACCGCACCCGACACACACGCACGCACGCACACCGATGCAGAAACAGACGGTCGCGGAAATGTAAGTGACTTTTTTTTTTGCAATCTGTTCGCTGCGCTCACCTTTTTCTACGCTGCTGGTGGTGCTGCCTGCTGTTAGCCCAAAACCGCTGCAAAAGCACTGTCCATAAGATCACTGGAAGAATTGCCAACCGATCACAGCGAATTATCACAAGAAGTGCTGGGAAATAGTTTCACGGAAAGCGACCAGATGTCAACAACAGAATTATATAGTTTCACACAGTTTCTGCGCTATTGTTTTTCGCCACACTGTCATGACGATGGCAGCGGTGTTGTGCAACACTGACGCGCGGCCAGCCAGTGCTGGCAGCTTAGCCGTTGAATTCGAAATTGTTGGCTGCGTCTTTGGTTAAACAAGGTTAAGTTTGGGTTTTCAGGGGGTTAAAGTTTTGGTATTACTTGAAGCTGTTTAGAAGAACGTTTCCAGTTGCCAATAGGCATTTAAGCTATTGGAACTGTTTTCCCTTTACAGCTTTGAATCTTTTACAACACTGCTGTTAACAAACTCCTTTCACAGTCAGCTGTTTTTGGAATTTCTTCTTTTCCTGCTCCTTCGTTCAATTTCAATAGGTAGCGGTTGCTTGTACAACTATTTGTATTCAACTAATTGAAATGGAATTGAAACCTTAAACGGATTGATCTTCAAATACCAGGTTTGGTATGTTTTTGGTATGTTAGTTTGCCATCATATATGTTTTGCAGCACTGCTATTACAGCTGTTTGCTTTAAATTTCAAATATTTTCGAAAACTTTTGTTTAATTCTATTTAAAACTGATTTTAATGTCGAGTTTTCAACTCATAAAAGTGGCACTGAGAGAGCTTTTGTATCCGAAAAACCCAACACTAAATTTGATAGTGCGGTATTTATTGCGGTATTCTGCACCTGCCCACGCTGCCAACACTATTACCGCAACCGTGTGCGTGTGAGAGTGTGTGCGAGTGTGCGTGCGCGTGTGTTGGTGGTGGTTGCAATAGATTTTTGTTTGTGCGTAAAAAAAGGAAAGCGTAGAACTCCGAGTCCACAAAAAAAAAAGACACAACTACTGCCAGTCGGAAGCGTTCCAAGTGTGCGCCCCAAAAAGACAACCAGGTGAGTGAGTCCACCCCCGCGGGAGCCATTCAACTAAGAGGGGAATGTTCTAACCAGGAAAAGCAGCAGCACCAGCAACACCAGCAACAGCAGCAACACCAGCAACACCAGCAACACCAGCAACACCAGCAACAGCAGCAGCAGGAGCAGCATCCTGAAAAGCCGCCCCACCATGGACATCATGGACATCCAGGCCGTCGAGTCGAAGCTGAGCGACGTGACGGTGACCCCCATACCGCGGTCACAGGTGCAGAACTTTTACAACTACCAGCAGCAGCGGGAGCAGCGCGAGCAGCAGCCCCAGATCCAGATCTCGGCCATCCACCACTCGCGTGGCTCCAGCTCGTCAGGCGGCTCCTCTGCCACCGCCACGGACTACTCAAGTGGGAAGCGGGACCGGTCCTCGGCGGCCGCCGCTGCCGGTGACTACTCCAAGCAGAGTTCCGCTGCAGCGGCCAATGCGGCGGCCGCTGCTGCGGTGGCCGCCCTCCAGTACTCCTCGCAGTACTCGCCGCAGCTGCTGCAGGCCCAACTGGCCCTGCTCCAGCAGCAGTCCAACACGACGGCCACTCCGGCAGCAGCTGCTGCGGCTGCCCTATCGCTGGCCAATATTGCGGCTGTCACGAATGGTTCGCAGCGGGGCAGTGGAGTTGGCGCCTCCAGTTCCGGCCTCAACCTGACCCCCTCGCAGCTGAAGTACCCTCCGCAGTCCACATCCCCGGTGGTGGTCACCACCCAGACGTCGGCTAACATCACCACGCCATTGACCTCGACGGCCAGCCTGCCGGCCTTGGGCACTGGGAACGGGCTGACCAAGTATGCCCAGCTTCTGGCCGTCATCGAGGAGATGGGTCGGGACATCCGGCCAACGTACACGGGATCGCGCAGCTCGACGGAGCGGCTGAAGCGGGGAATTGTCCATGCCCGGATTCTGGTGCGCGAGTGCCTCATGGAGACGGAGCGCGCAGCCCGGCAATGAGAGGAGGAGTCCCTGGCGCCGCAGCTGGCGTCGCCGGATTAGGTTAAAGTCCCACGACCCCGGATCGGATGGGATGGTTAGGTATGGAATGGATGGTCTCTCTTCAGCGATAAGTAATCTCTCTGGAGGTCAATTATATTGATTGTAAAGTACTACCAAGCAATAGGATGCAAATAGCAGAATCGGAGTTGTACATCCAGCATGTTCCAGATTTTAGCCTCAGAGAGTTGCGGATTGCGAAAACAGTAACATCCAAATGGAATTCCGTTTGTGCAATTAATTAAAATCAATTTCTTGTATTCCCGAGAAAGTTAAGTGATTTCTATCTGCAATATTTATTTATTATATATTTTCAATTGTAATATCTCTTCGATAAAATTATCAGTTTACAATAAGTTGCAATATCCAAAAAGGAAATCGGAATTTAACCGATGTTTTGTTGATATAATCATAAATTCGAGATTATTTTTATAACGAATTCAAACAACCCAGAAAGGAGGGAACTCCCAGAGCTTCCACAGAGATTGCCGATCGCCAACCCAAGAGTTCCAGGCAAATGATCCAAACCCAAGCCAAGCCAAGCCAAACCAACCATCACATCCCCGCCCGATATTTCGTATTAAACAATAGCAATTTGTACTATCTTGTAAGAGCCCCTGATCCTGACCCTGCCCCTGCCCTGCCCCAAAATAATAATGCAACTTACTGGACCCTTGGGCCAATGGACCATAGTTAAAGAATGTTTAGACTAGCTCAGGTTACAAAATCGGTTAAAACTATATATATATATACACATATATGCTAAAGCTGGAGCACGAACTCGTTCTCTTTTTACCATATACAAAAAACAAAACAAACAAAAACAAAAACAAATTATATATAAATCTGTAATCGTAGGGCTAAGATGTGTGTGCGGCAGTGAGAGAGCGATTGATCAGTTAATTGATTCCGATCTGGGTGCTTCAGAGCGATCCGGAGGAGGGCCATCCGCGGAGTGTTCGGAGAGTTCAGTGATTTCGCTCGCCACCCAGCACCACCCAGCAGCCAGCCAAGGGGGTCTCCTTGTTATTTTAGAGAAACTATACAAATTCACAGCAACCATATATATAACAATATATATATACATATATATAAACCTAGTTAAGCAGAGAGAGATATATGTATACATATATATTACTTGTTATGCAAGCAACAAACAAAGTGCATGTCCAAGCGAACGGTGAACCTGCGAAATTTAGTGGCAATTGACACACGAGAATATTTATATATGTATAGGTATATATATACAAAACACAACACTGTACTATATATATATATATATGATTCTATATATATATATATGAGCAAATACGACTAAGTTCAAGCCTGTATACCAAACCGAATTCGAAATAAATGCGCAATTTTGGTTTTTGTAAGCTGCCGTCTACATTATTTTCAAATTGTTATAGTTTTTCAAATATATAGGAGAATCAGAATTCAATATCTAATGTTTTCTGGTTTGTTACTTCCCTATTGAATATAACAAAAGTTTAGTTTTTATGGGTAAATGGTTTTTAGTTTTGAAATATTTTACTCTTTTTATTTTGTAAATTATTTTGAAATATATAAAATAAGTTCGGATAAGGTAATAAAATGTATAAATTTCCAGTTTACAAATAGAGTGATTTTAGACTCTAAACAGTTTTTAAACATTTCCCCTCATAAATATGAACTTAAAAATTGTTAAAAGTCAAACTATGTTTGTGTTAACTATACTTCCATTCCTAAGAAATTTCACTTTATTATTTTTTATTCAAGAATACTTTAAAGGGAAAACTATCGGACGAATCTCGCTCATCTTTCAGGTTTATTGTATTTTAAAATGTAAACCCATATATTTATTTACATTCATTATTTTATTTAAATTGATTTTTTAATCATTATTTATTCACATTTTCATTTCAGAGAGTCTTATTATTTATTTTAGCAGTTGAACTTGGGACAGCAGGCAGGATATGGCTTGGTCACATCGCTCTCCAGCTTGCAGGGCTTCAGAGTGGCCACAGATGGGCAACTGTTGGGAGAGATTCAGGAGTGAGTGATCCACCAAAGGGCATCTCTTTCCCGGGACAGACTTACTTAACGGCTGTGATTTTTTTGGGTCCCTGACAGGTGTACTGCAGGCAGCGATCCGGGGGCTTGTAGGTGTCCCCCGTGTTCAGCTTTTGGCCGCCAATTTCGCAGTCAACTGGGGGATGCAGGAATTGAAATCCGGATTAGAAGGGACATATTGAGGAGTAACCTATGACCCGACCCAGCACTCTTACCAGCAAACACCACCAGCGAGTGGGCGGCCAGCACCAGGAGGCAGAGCACAAACGTAACCGGCTTCATCTTGTCCAGCAAACTAAACTGCCAAGCGTCCAGCCGTCCACCTATATATGTTTCTATTTTCTGTTTCGATTCTGATCTCCTGACTTAGTTTGCTGGCGATTAAACTGAAAGGTCAAGATCCAGCGATTACGTTCCGGGGTCTCGTGGTGTATCAAATAGGTGGAAATTTTCGCCTGCTGCAGTTCCCTACTCAATTTTTATTTCAGTGTCGCAACACAGTTGCAGTCAAAAGTCTACTCCATAAATGGAGTAACAGAAAACTCAATTGATGCTGTAAATATTCATTTTTTATTTATACCTATTATATATATAATAATCTATAATAATCTCCAAAACAATTTCATTTTATAGGGTTTCACCAGTTTAGAAAATTATATACTTATATTAATGTTATATGTTTCTATACTATCAATTTTAAAATGATCTTTCTTTTTATAAGTTTCTGTTAATACGTTTTTTCAGTTGTCTGAAATAATGTAAATATTAATTCCCAGAATACAATTTTGTTTTTTTTTTTATTTATTTCCTAAACTAAAATAACATTGTAAAATAATCGTTTGATATTTAAATTTTCTCCTGGCTTCTAGAACCCATCGGAGCACTCTAGCTGTGGACAGCAGGAGGGAAACTGCAGCCCATAGTTGCTTTTGGAGAAGTGGCAGCCAGGTTGGGGAAACGAATACCGTTCGCAGCTGGAGAGGATTACCAAAGGATGAGTAACGATGATCAAGAAAAAAACCTAGAGACTCACTGTCGTATCATCAGCAGGTAGTCTTCGGTGCACTCCACCCGGACGCAGTAGTCCTCGTGATCGGTGGGCAGGACGAAGTCACCAAGGGGCACAGCCAGGTCCAGCTCCTCGTAGAGGCAGTGCTTCGGAATGGTTGGGTGTTGGGTGTGGCCCCTGTACTGGGTGCTGAAGCCATTGCCCGCCACTCCATGGAGGAGTCCCAAGAGGAACAACAGGCAAGCGGATACGGATAGTGACACCCAAAGCGGACCGGACATGGTTGCTCTCGATTTGGAACGATCGGTGCTGGGGCAATTGCTTATATGGGCTCTCCTCTGGGTTATCAGCTCCGTATCACCGCTGCTCCCGTGCCCCCTCCGCTCAAATTGGGTTTGCCCTGCTCTCGAGGTGGAAACGGGAGAGCAATAGCTGTTGTCTAAGGGGGAAGGAAATGAATCTGGCCACTTGCGGTGGGTCAACACAATGCGGATTGATCCACTCGAAGTCAAGAGCTAGCAAGGGGAAGTTACATCTCTCAAACGAAATTATATTTAACCAAAGCAAATCAATTAATTTTCTAGTTGATTTGAAGTTTCCTGAGAATTTTATACTCAAACTACCAATTTTTGTTTACATACAAAATATGCGTCTTGGCAAATGGTATTTACGAATTAATATATAGTTTAGGGTTCGTCTTTAAAAAATATTATAAAGACAAATAAATTAAGATAACCTCAAGTCGAATTTATTTTCATTAAATATATGTGTTAAACTGTTTCATTTAGGAATTTATTTAATAAATTTACAGATTATTATTTATATTGTAGAAGTGAATGGTACATAATGTTTGTATTTTAAACTACTAAAATGTAATTACAAGTTATCATAAAAAAAATTATCGCTTTAAAATATGAAGTTATTTTTGTCAATATCTGTAAACAAAATGTTGTATTTAAAAGCCACAAAAATTAATTTGAATAATTAAAATGTGTGACAATATTATTCCAGGAAAATGGAGAGTACAAATTTCGAATTCTCACAATTTTATAGAAATCTGGTTAGTGACGTATTAATTTAGATTAAATAAAGCAAATATTTCAGCTCTTGTTAGACACTAAAAAACTCTCCCCTGGCTCACATCCCCTTCGATCCCAAACCGAATCACATGCTATATGGCTCATTATTCCCTCGATTGCAATTAATTAATTAAAATTCAACGTCTGAGCTTAACTACAATGCACTTGCACTCGTGAGTTCCCCGCCAGATCCCCGCTAGCGTATCCAGCGTATCAGACAAATAAATTTGCATAAATAAAATCGGCCACCTGATTTTTCGAATTTACAAAAGGCAACTTATCTAGGCGTGAGTGTTTTTCTGTGTGTGTTTTGACTATAATTTGTTGTTTAATTTTTTTTTTTGTGGCAGCCAGCAACCTTGCCACAGTTTTTCGAACCGTGCCACTTGGCTATCACGGATTTCCTCCTACCGATCCCCACAATACCCCGAGCCCCAAACCCAATTTTAAGCGTTCGTCGCTCTCACTCTCGCTTTCAGGGCTGGCTTAATTAATTTAAACTAGAGCTAGAGCGGACGCCTTAAGTTGTCTTCAAACAAAAGCCACAACGCAGATGCTATCTACATATGTGCCCACAGCCACAGCGGGGGTCGCAAAACTAGCAGTTCTCACTTAGAATTCAAGAAACTAACAATGATTAATAAAAAAATCTAAAAATGTATATTTTACTCTACAAACTTTGGAGTACTTGTATCACTTTTTGTTTTGTTTTAACACTTCTCCTTATAATTAATTTTACTATAGATCCCAACACTTTATTTTGAGAATATATTTTATTAACTACAAATAAAATAGTTTATTCAATCTTATTGCTGTTGGTTTAACCGGAATTGTGCATTCATATATATGTACTTAGTCTTATCCATATACAGCACAATGTTTATTATTAATTTTATATAAAAGCAACAACAATTAATTGTAATTGACTCAGTCGCACGGGCAGCGCACAAGAGCCAAGTCGGATTTGGACTTGGATTCGGTTTTGGATTTCAATTCCAGATTTTCGGTTTTCGGTTTTCGATATATTCAATCTTCGCTAATTATGCAAGTCGGAGTTGGTTGTCATCTTCTGGTGCTCCTGGCCATTTGCGGTGGTGCAGCCTGGGCGGATCTTACCTATCGCGGAAATGCAGTGCATCCAGGTGAGGGATATCCAGGAAGGGAGATCCTCTAAACCTCCCTCCGGAAAATATGTGGAAAATATCAAACAAGATATGGATACAAGGAGATAATATCTGATCCTTAAATAGTGATCGTTTTTTTTTTTGGAAAATTAAGTTTAAACTGAAGAAACCATTTAAATTTTGTTTTAAATTATTTCAAGTATATGTTTGCCATTTAATTTAGATGCTAAACTGACAACATTTCTAGAACTATTAAATTCATTATTTTTGAAAGGATGGGAAATAGTGTATTTAAATAACTTGATTAAAATAAATCAAATTTAAAAAAGGAATAGTTACTTTGCAAGTAACTTTGTGCTTTTACATATTTTTATTCTATATAAGTTTTATAAAAATAGCGAATTATTTAAATAACATTCTTGAATAATATATATTTTTTTTTTTTGTGATCTCTCTAATACTCCTGAAGATTATCCCGGGCAGTGCTACTATGAGGAACTAAATCAGGCTATACCCAAGAAGCAGTCCTACAAGCCAATTAATCGCGATGGCTACTGCCAATCGATCTACTGTCGTCCGGACTACGTTCTCGAGATCGGCTAGTAAGTGGTATAATCAAGCTCTAATTCATTTATATTATAAAGAATCCATTCCAGCTGCGGTCGCCACAATCTGGTGCCCACGGAGAAGTGCAAGATAGCCTCGGACATGAGACGCACCTTCCCCGACTGCTGTCCCAAGCTGGTTTGCCAGGAGTCGGAGAGCAACTACATCTAGGCTGGATCCGGATGCTGCATCCCACTTATTAGTATTAGCCCAAACCATAAATGGGACCTAGCTTTTTGTTTTCATATAACTAGTTTTTTTGTTTAAATTGTTTGTTTTGATTAAGAACTTCCATATAAATATGTGTACATATAATAAAGAATATTTTTTTTTAAAGTTTCGGCAATCGTATTTGTTTAAGGGTTTTCAATACTATTCCTTGAAGTAAATAAAATAATAATAAATTCAAGATATATTTTGGAAATTAAATAACTTTAAATTATTTAAGAAAAATGTAATGTTCTCCTTTGCCCTCTCTCTTTCGCTCCTTATAGCTGCCTCTTTTGATCTCTTTCTTTTTCCCTATCTCTATCTCTCTCTCCCAAGCTTTTTGTTTTCATATAACTAGTTTTTTTGTTTAAATTGTTTGTTTTGATTAAGAACTTCCATATAAATATGTGTACATATAATAAAGAATATTTTTTTTTTAAGTTTCGGCAATCGTATTTGTTTAAGGGTTTTCAATACTATTTCTTGAAGTAAATAAAACAATAATAAATTCAAGATATATTTTGGAATTTAAATAACTTTAAATTATTTAAGAAAAATGTAATGTTCTCCTCTGCTCTCTCTCTCTCTCTCTTTCGCTCCTTATAGCTGCCTCTTTTGATCTCTTTCTTTTTCCCTATCTCTATCTCTCTCTCTCTCCGCAGTCTGACGTCACATCGAAATGACCCTTGAACTACAGACAAGCTTCTACCATCAAATGACGTATGTATTTAATAGAGTTTGCAATTATTAACTGGTCAGTTTTATTTGTATGTTTCTTAAGAATTAATTATTAGTGATTATTAATTTGTTTAAATAGTAATTTTTAAATATAAGAGCAGACTTTCCCAAGTACAACGCATTTGTTGCTGATGAGTTAGCCAACTTCCGCTGCCCCGCCCCTTTCGGAGCAATTAAGCAATTAAGAATCCGAATCCCCGAGACAGAATCCGAAGCACTAAGATCTCGCCTCTCAGCGGACAGCCCTCAGATCTCAGCTCCCAGCTCTCGGATCACAGTTCACAGCTCACAGCTCACCGCTCACAGCTCACCGCTCACAGCTCTTGAAGCTCGGATCAGCCGGCTCAGCCTCTTAATCAAGCCGGGAATGCAAATTCCGGATACTAATTTGCAAAATAATAAATAAATCAACGCGCACAGAGAGAGAGAGGCGGGCCTGGGACTAGGAACTATAAATAGGTAACTGGTTGGGCGGTTGGCGATTCAGTCGGTTTCAGTATCGTCTCCACATACCCAAGATGCGAAACGCTAACCTGTTGCTGGTGTCCGCCGTGCTCCTGGCGGGACTGCTCCTCCCCGAGACCACAGAAGCTGGTGAGCCCGCCCGGTCGAGGATTGAAATTCATCCCACTAATCCCATAATCCCCTCCAGCCAGCGAGCCCGTCTGCTCGTATCGCAATGCCGAGGATGAGACCATCTTCCTCAAGTACCTGCCGCTGCTGAAGCGGGGCGAGGACTATGTGGACTTTGGCAAGGAGGGCAAGTGCCTCAAGCGGGCCATGTGCACGGACACCTTTCACACCATTGTGGAGGAGTGAGTATTCGTAGTTTAAATAAATTATAATTTAAATAGGAATTACTCAAAGATCGAGTTGTTATTTCAGAAATATTTGAAAATGATGTCAGATATATAATATTTCTTAGTTATCGCAAAAAAATGTTATAAAATATTGACTTAATATATTGTTAATTTGTAAATAACTCCTTTCCATATCCTTTGCAGCTGCGCCCAGTACAAGATTACATGCGCCAACAAGGATCGCTTTACGGGCGTTTTCCCTGGCTGCTGCCTGAAGTGTCCCTAATCTGGAGGCAGTCCCTGAACAGTTCCATAAATAAAGTGCCTAAATTAAGCGATTTTTTTTTATGGTGGTTTTCCCAGCAGTCAAATGTTTTTTTAGTGTCAGTAATTAAGTGATCAAAATGTTTTCTGATATGATTCAAATGATAAATTGAAAATATTAAAAGAATAATATATAAAGGTTGTGTCGTTTACATTCTATAAAGTTTAATAATCAATCAATCAAAAATTATTCTCAATTTCAAGCGCCTCGATTTGTGGAGTATACAAATGCATTTATTCATTTAAAGGAATTTTGAGAATAACGCAATTTCCGAATCTGTACCAAAAGGCTAAAATATTTAATTCACTTCAAGTATATAGTATAAAATAGCCCTGCTTTAGTTTTGTAATATTAATTCCAAATAATCGCAACAATGACCGGGAGAGTGTTCCATTTTATTTCCTCTTTATTTTTGTTCATCCATTTCAAAGTATTTTTTTTGTAGATTTTTTTTAAATAGATTTTTCAAAGTTTTTTTTTGTATTATTATTTTTGTTTTCGTTTCTTAGATTAATAACATGATGTGGATTCTTCGGCGGCCTTCCTTTAATATTTCTTTTACTTTGTTTTCTTTTTCATATTTTTTTTTTGCTATCCTTTGGGACTCAGTTCTGTCGCTCGCTGTGGTTGCTGGTGTTGTTGTTGTTGTTGCGGTAGCGCGCTCTCGCTCGCTCCCGTGCACAGTGCTATCCGTCTCTCTCTTTTCTACACGCACACTTTGCTGGGCCGCTGCTCTGTTTTGGATTCCTTAGTTACTTGGCTTCGATGCAGTGTTGGTTGGTGTGTTCAACAAATTATTGCATATACTCGATTCGACTCGTTCCGACTCGTACTCGTAGTAGATTCGAATTTACATAAAGAAATTAAGTGTTTCATTGTTTTTTTTATTTTCAGGTTGTTTTGGATTGGATTGGTGTGTTCGCTTGTAGTTAACGATTAAGACAAATTCAGTTATTTGTTTGCCAAACGCAATGCATTAGGAAGGAACAAACAATAGATGGAAAAAAAAATCAATTATAACCGACTTATAATGAAGTTGATCTCTAAATGTAAGCAGAAGTTGCGGGCGACGCCACCACAATAATAAAGGGCAATCGGCCCTTAACTTCTGCAGCCGATCGGCGGATCCTTTATAATTACAACTACAATCTGGGGCCAGAGTTGTTGCGGAGAGGCGGCGGCGGCTCCTGTTGCTTGATGAAGGTTGCTTGAAGTAGTTGGTTGTTGTTGTTGGAGCTGCTGGAGCTGGTGTTCTAGCTGGTTGTGGCACCACTTTCTGATCTGCTGCTGCTGCTGATCCGTCTCGTGGTGCTGGTTGTGGTGTTGTTGTTGTGTGGCTGTGGCTGTAGTGTGTGATTGTGTGATTGTGTGGTGGTGGTGGTGGTGTTGGTTGTGAAGCCGGCCCTCATATCCTTTTCAGTTAACTATAATTTTAAGCTTATAGATCCTCGTCCTCGTCGGGCAGGGCGGTCGCCTGGGCCTCCTGCAAGTCGCGCTCGATCTGCAGCTGCCAATCCTTGTCCATCTTGACCTCGGGCGGCAGCAGGGCTGGCATGGCGACGAATTCCAGGTTGGGATCACCCACCAGCTTGCGCGCCAGCCAAAGGAATGGTTTCTCGAAGTTGTAGTTCGATTTGGCAGAAATGTCGTAATACTGCAAAGGAGAGTGGAGAAGGAATTAGTTTGGAATTAGAATTACTTGTTGACCCTCAAAAGCATCTCCCAAGTATATATCCTATTCGTACATACGCTTTCCTGTTTTAATTATGTCATTTGGGAGAAAGCCATTTTTAAATGTAATTTCACATTTTTTTAAAATCCATTCCTGTTCAAGAGTTGAGATATATTTCAGAGCATCCAACGAAATATGAATTTATATATATTTTTACGATATTCCAGCCATTTAGAATAATAAACAGAGCACTTCCTTAACTGAATCCAAACACAAATGAGCATAAACTGAACAATACAACTATTTACAACAGCTCAATAAATATTCAACAACACTCCAAAAACGATAGCTATTCCTCTTCTCAAAGATTTCAAAAACAATATATTCTTCACTTCACTGTAGACGCTTCTTCTTCGTTACCCCCAACTAAATGAATTTTAGAACGCCACTCACCTGCAAATTCTTCTTCCGGTGGAAGACGATGCTCTTCGCTTTCACTTTACGATCCTTGATGTCCACCTTGTTGCCGCAGAGGACGATCGGGATGTTCTCGCAGACGCGGACCAGATCCCGATGCCAGTTGGGCACGTTCTTGTAGGTGACGCGCGACGTCACATCGAACATAATCACCGCACACTGGCCCTGGATGTAGTAGCCATCGCGCAGCCCACCGAATTTCTCCTGACCAGCAGTGTCCCACACGTTGAAGCGGATGGCGCCGCGATTGGTGTGGAAGATGAGCGGATGCACCTCCACGCCCAGTGTGGCCACGTACTTCTTCTCGAACTCGCCGGTCATGTGGCGCTTGACGAAGGTTGTCTTGCCAGTGCCGCCATCGCCGACGAGCACGCACTTGAATGTGGGGATATCATGACCTTCCTGAGCCATCCTGCTGCTAGCCGTTTACGCTTCTCGAGGGGTTTGCTCTTCTCTTGGATAACGGGGCGGCGGTGCGTTGAGAGCTGTGTGGAGTGGGTGTGGGTATGCAAAGCAGAGGTTGTAGTTGGTGGCTCGAGTTATTTTTGGGTTTTTCAACAGGCTGCTCTGCTACTGCGTCTCAACTGGCGACTAGGTTCTGGGACTTGGAGAAGAGGATGTTGTTGGTTCGGCGAGCGCCAGGCGACTGACGAGCAGCGAGTACGATGTCCACGGAAGGCGACGAACGGATGCAACAAAGCCCGCCAAGGACGACCAACAGCTGTTCGGCCAAGCCGACCAAGCGAGATGAACAGAGAGAAACAGAGAGGAAGCGACCTAAGGAAGAGCGCAAGGATACTGCAGCTGCCATTGCTCCTGCTGAGACGATTCGAAGGGATGCGAGAAGGGTCGGGGAGGAGGGGAAGGAAAGTACCCAGGACCTGGGACCAGGGACCGGGGACAGGTAAGCGCAAATTCCTGGACAACAACAAAAAGACAAGCATTCGAATGGAAATATTTTTGCAAGAGATAAACACACACACATACGCATATGGGAAATACCAAGTTTATGCGTCGTAGAAAAAGGTCCTTGCATTTGAAAACATCATTTCTTCAGTTTTACAAAAACAAAAGCAATATGGAGTTATAGATGAAATTGTATTTCAAATTAAAGAAGTTTAAAATTGCGTTCTAGAGTTCAATAAATTAATAAATATGGTCTAGGAATCTTAATTGGTTTGTGGGTTCAAATTGACCAATACAACTCAAAATTCATTTTAATTATGTTAGGTAGAGTAAAGCAATTCCTGGATTTAAGTTAATTGCGAAAATTTTGAAATTATGATGCTAAGAACAAAAAGAAATCTGTTGATTTGATATAGAATGTTTTAAATAACAAGCAAAAATGCAAATTAAACAACTGAATAACCTTCCAGAAAATTCGAAGGAACTGCTAGAGGATTAAATCAAAATTAAGGAAAATTCCTTAAAATATCAGCATAACTTGATATTTTGCGAGTTTCTCTAGCTCAATCGAATAAATCGTATAGATCTTCTGGAAAATTCCCAAATTTGATGAAATAACAGAATAAACAGCTTCCAAGCAAGGATATCCAAAATGAGTCACCGCCTTTTTTTTTTTGTTTTTTGGATTTCTCAAGGCTTTGAAATTCGCCGAAGGTCTGTTGCCAGTGCTGCCCATTGCGAGGCGGGAAAAGGGAAGGAATACAAAGAAAGTGTGCAGTTTCGATTCGTTTTGAAACTCGAGGAATGCTTCCAGGGGCATGCCTCAAATCGAGGGAATGCGGCTTCCTAGGAACACGAATATATATATATGCACATATATATATATATACTTAAATATATAGGAAGTGCGAACTTGTGTGCGCGACGCTGCAAAGCGCGCCAAAACGCTGATGGGAAGTAATTGCACTGTGCACAGACATTGCCGATTCACGTGAAAAAAAATACAACAAAAAATAACAGCATTTAGTTCGGCTGAAAAATGTCTTAAAAACAAATCAAATTCGAAAACACACACGCACACTACCACAGAGGCGGCACTCACAGACAGACGCCGACGTCGCTGCCAGAAACATGACGCAAATTTCATCGCTTTTTTTTCGTTCATTTTGCGCGTCAGATATAACCTCACTTTTTGCAGCCAAGGCATGCTGTCCCCGGCTGTTTCCCTTCCTTTCCGTGGAGTTTCACCGGGAAATCCTTGGTGCTGCAGTTCCAGGGATATCCCATCAACGAGATAAGCGTATTTCCTTGGGTTCCCATGGGAATTCCGGGATAGCACGCGGCTCTCCGGGGCAAACCACGTCGTCTGACGCCGGCAGAGCTCGTTGGCCTCGGAGGGGGGAGGGCAATTGGACTATTCGCACGTTGGGCAACAAACTAAAGGATGCAACTTCCATGCGCACACAGAGAAAGGGGGGAGAGGGGGATAGTACCACTACCAAGCGACGCCACCAGAAATCACCATATTGCAACCTGCAGCAGCCCGGGAAAGCGCCGCAGCAGCAGCGCAGCCGGCAGAGACGATGGCAGGCAGCACAGCATCCACAGCGACAAAGCCCCGGAATTGGCTTTTTCCTCGCCCGGCATGGCGCTGCGATTTTTGCACTACTTACACGTTGCTGAGTCGATCGAAATTCACTTCCTTTGCAAATCCACAACTCTGCCTCTTCGTGAGCCACTTCGCAAATCGACCGAGTTCCTTAGTGAATTGTCGATTTAGGATTGTTAATATGACATCGATATATCAGAGCGTACGATACTTTTCAGATGGTTGCCAACAATATTAGTGCGATATTCTGACTAGCGAATATCGATATTATTAGAGCCAAGATCAAATACAAATAAAAACGACACTGCTTTCCAAATTTGCCTCGGGGCGAACGTTAATAAAGGAGAAACAATAAATAACAATTTACAATTTATATATATTGAACAATATTATTTATTAGCTGAAATGTTCTAAAATTCACATAAATATTATATTCTTTGGTTATCGAGGGATTAAAATTGCATTTACAATCAATGTGGGTGTTAGCTAAGGGTTAAGGTTTGTATTTAGTGTACTTTGTACAGTTCGTTCTTGTTGGCGAAACGACCGTTACCGTAACTGTTTCTGCTAGCATGAAATTTGAAACCTCTGGAAGCCCTGGAACTCTCAACTATCGATTTTATAGAGTGCCATGGGTAGCACTGCTTGCCCGGGAAAGTTTGAAATAAACCAGTAATTCAAAAACTCATATTTGTATTATTAAAATTAAATTAAGCTAATATTTCTTTTTAAATCCACAAAAATATTTTAAGATTAACATTAAAATTTAAAATGTTTCCAACAAAATCTCCGTTAAATGATTTGTCAAAAATATACCTACAAAATCTTTATAAATGAATTAATAATTTAAAGACTATATGCCACCAAAATGATTTTGCGAAACAAACTCACCAAAAGAGTCACCCCAAGACCAATTATAAACAATAACAAACACAAATATATTGAAAAATATTCTTTTATTTTGCTTAGTTGCAGCAAACAAATCCCATCGCTGCAGTTTTATTTTTTTCTCAATGCAATTTGACTTTATTTAAATTCTGGGTCAGTAACATGGCCAATGTGCGTACTCGTCAATTATAAATATTATTTTTTATTGTTCATTTTTGCATCGCACTTTGCCTATACATATGTATGTACATACATATGTGCATATATGAAATTTTCGCTATATATTTTTGCTATTCGCCGAGGCGATGACGGTGTTATTGAGTGCCGGCGAATTTGAAATATTTAACCGGTTTTTGCTCTCTCAACATTGCCTTAAAGGTTGATTGCACCACAAACAGTAAATGAAAGAGCCACACCTGCGCACCATGGGGGGAATTTGAGGGGTTCTCCACAAAAATTGGGGCAATAGGGGAAGATATGTAGTATGTATTAACCGATGGGAAGATATTCTAATTAGTTTAGGGAATCCATAAACATTCAATTCTAATTGGAATTTCATCTTCAAGAGAATCATATTTAAGGATTTAAAAAATTCAGTTAAAAGTGAATTAACATTAAACAACATTGAAACTAATTAATAGAATAACATAATTCACAAATTTAATGTACAAAAAATTTGTTTGAAAAGATTAAATTAATATTTTTGAAGGAATTTATAATTATTAAAAGATTACATTAAATAAAATACAAGAAATCATTAAAATCTGTAATGGAACAGAATATCTCCCCAGTTTTTCCCCAGTTGCAACTAAGAGCTTGTGTGGCCCACTGTCTCTGATCACGAAACTCATTTGCATACAAAAGGGGACGAGTTGACAAACAGCTGGAGGTGGCAATAGAAGATTGTGGTTGTCAGTTGTCCCACGGTGGAAAAGGTTTCGGCTTAAGGCACTCGGAGGAACCTGAAGTGGGTCACCGATCGGCCACCAAACCAAAGCCAACAAAGAGCAGGAAAACGAGTTGGGGAACCGCAGCAAACAACGCCAGCAACGCCACCCATGAGATGCCCGAGATGTGGTGCCATCTGGTTTGTTTGCTTGCCTCCATTGATTCATTGATATATTTTGCCAAAAAGCTTTATTGTATCGGTACATATAAATAGTTTAGTTTAGTTTAGCTTAGTTTGGGGGTGGTGGTAGTGTGTTTGCCCAATGACAATTGCCATCGTTCGATCATCCGCCAGCTGCTGGTAGATACTTTTTGCGGGCGTATTATTCTGCTTCTGCTGCTGCTGCTTCTGCTGCTGCTGCGTCCGCATTCTGTGTGTGCGGGACCGTGTATACATATCTATTCTATATAGCTGCGCATTTTGATGCCAAGTTCTGACGACTTTTTCATTTTCAGTTTCAGTTTCGGTTTCATTTAATTGCCATTTCAGACCATTTTGTTCCGCATGTTTATCTACAAGAGCGTTCTTCTCGCGCTCTCGTAAATTAGCTGCGGACGCGGGGAGGGAATCCGAATCGGAATCCGAATCCGAAAGCGAATTATTGATATATTCCTTATGAATGCCATACATTATATGATAATTATCGTTAAAATACTCTTGAGCGCGCGCTCCCTCTGGGGAGAAGCGTTTGAATTCGCTGACTAAGTTGGGGCATTCTTTTTTGCAGACTTGTTCGATCGTTTCAGTTAACAACAGATTGGGTGTATCTTACGGGCTACGAGACTTATCCTCTAGATGTATCATTCGTTGTTTGGGTTACAATGATTTTGGAGTGGGGTATTCACAATACGTAGTTACGAGTATAAAATTATTAATATTCAGTTATTCGGGGTTGTACAAATACGTTCTATATATACAATAGTCAAATAGTTAGTATCAAAAATAGGTGTCTAGGGTGTATAAAGTATTCGCTGCCTTTGTCTCAGTCGTTCGATTAACTTTATATTTGATATTCGTTACAATTAATACGAAAAAAAATGCAATTAAATAGAATAAAATAAAATAAAAGAAAACATATTTTCTCGTTATGTACAACTAAACATAAACATTCGAGCTCTATCATGCTATATAGTTAAANATGGGGAAAATTACTTTTGGCCTGAACACTTTGGAAGTTCTGCTACATCATAATACAACTTTACTCCGCGCGTTGGACGCGCCCTCGGTTAAAATTAGTTAATTACAAACGAGCGAATAAATGGGGGATTAAATCGAAATCATAAGAAATAATAATTGTACTGCATTGTAGTTTCTGCGTTTTCAATTCAAGAACTAAAACATAAAATACGGGCGTTCGGTTGGTTGGTGCGTGCGTGTGTGTGTGTGTGTGTGTGAGTCAGTGATTGATTGTTATTGTTTTATCATTGTTTAATTAACACAGCGCTTTCCTTTTTCGGCTCCGCTTTTTACCATTTAACCTTGATCGATCGGTATCGTTGAACTTTCGATGATCAATTTGGGATCGCTTTTTCGGATCCGTGTGTGTGTGTGTGTGTGTGTGTGTTTACTATTAACTTTTCTCCTTATTTTTCGGGCGCCCTTTTTTGTTCTGTTTATGATTTCCAGTAAATAAATTCCCATTGTTTACTCTACAGATACGCACAGAACAACAAAAAACAAAACGGCATAAAACATAGAACTAGGGAAAACTGATTCCATCGCCTGCACATAAAAATAGTTTCAGTCAACATTATTTCTCCCGGAGTCTTGAAACGGAATCCACTCGGAAGATCGTAAAAAACAAAAAAAAAACAAAACAAAATGATTGCCCAATCGAAATGACAGAGAACAGCAAAAATCTCGCTCACAGCTGCAGTTTTCGAAGTTTTTTCTCTTGTGGGAATTTAAATTCAACAACAACAAAAAAAAAAACCCAAAAAAAAGGCAAATACAAATTGAAATCAGAATCGGCTAATTTAAATGTTAAACATCCAACACTTGTGTATGTGTGAATGAATGTTTGTTTTTTTTTTTCTCGCTTCTGCTGCTGATGCTGCTGTTGTTTTTTTCTCACACTTCAGTTTTGGTTCTAAAAAAGCGGAACATCGCAGAAAACACAAACAACAATAGATTTCGAATTGAAATCAGAACTGAAAACTGAAATCTAACAGATGCAACAACAACAATGGTGCCTCAACAATAAATTCCTTGTGGTTGCCCCACACACACACACACACTAGAGACACTAGAGAAAGATAGAGAGAGAGAGGGAGGAAGAGAGCGAGGGAAGAAAGCAAGTAACAATAGATCTGCTTTGTCTATTGTGAATTCCTGTTTGCAGCACATTCCATTTGACAGGGACAGTGATGTGGGTAAGTTTTTAGCAAAAGGGATTTCGCAACTACTTCAAATAATAATCTTGTTAGAATTTTTGTCTTGTATAAAAGGGTATAAAAAAAACCAGTTTTATTCCTACCATAAATATTCATATTTAAATAGTTATAGCAGAAATACTGGTTTAACCCCCCCCCCCCACCTACGCCCCTTACCGACTGTCCAATTAGAACGTGTTTTGTTTTAATACCTCAAAAACATTCATATTTCAAAAGGAGTGGTAAGACCCCTCTCCCTCTCTCTCTCTCCTCCTGCCTCTGTTTTGGCATTTCGCAACTCTGACCGACTGTCCAATTAGAACGTGTTAATGCGACCTGACCACTCAGTACCGTTACATTGCTATTGCTCTTGCTCGTACTCTCGCTCTCTCTCTCTCTCTGTCTCTCTTGGTTCTCTCGCTTTCCTTACTGCTTTTTAGTGCTTTAGCTGGCTTTATTGCTTTTCTTCTGAACGTATTATGAATTTAATACGTTTCTTTTGTGCCAGCAGCTCCAAATTGATGTTGAATACTGGAATACTCGAGTGCTGAAGTACTTTGTTCCAATCTGCGGTGCGGTGTTGCTGCCTTGTTGCGGTTGTTGGCCGATTTCAAAATCACGCGCAAGACGCTCGCTCACCGACGCACACACACTCGCACACAACACACACAATTAGCTGGGCTGGTCAATGCGCGTGCTTGAATGTGGCTCTTGTTGTTGTTCTTCGTTCCTCTGGCTTCTGTTGTTGTTGTTGTTTTTGTTGTTGCTGCTCTCGTTGTAGTTGCCGTTGTTGTGGTTGTTGTTGTCGCTGCTATTGCGCAAGTGTGCCTTCAACCCGCGTCTCAAAAAGCGCGGCTTTTGTTTGCTGCTCTTGTCCATTGCCATTATTTCTCCGTTGTGTTTTTGTTCGTTCGTTGGTTTCGGGGTCTGGTCTGGAGCTTGGAAGCATTGGAAGCTTGGAAGCATTGGATCCGGGGCTCACTTTCGCATTGTCGCTGGTCGTCTCAGTTGTCTGTGGATAAAAAAGAAGACAAAAGCAAAAAAAGGGAAGAAGTGAGTACAAATTTATTTATGTACATATATATGGTATGCTGTCTGCAAGGTATTCCGGTACACTTGAGAGCAAAAAACAAGGAATTCTTAATTTCGATATCGAATTCTCTGATTTAATGTCGAGTCCGAATTTTCCAGTTTTCAAATGTTTTGAAGGAAGTAAACAAATTATTCAGTATGTAAGTAAAGTGTTAATTGCTAACACTAAATAGCAATTGCCACATTTCATATTAATAATAATTTTACAAAATAGTTATCTGCTGCTTTTGGGATTTTTATTGATATTTTCCCAACAACAATTTAACAATACAGAAAACCCAATAATAATCTATTCTATTAAACATCTTGACATATTTCAATGCTATTATTTTGGTTGTAGGTGTGGGTAGGGCACGCACGACAACAATGCTCCGATCTCCTTCCCGATATATGTTTGTATGTACAGACATATGTCCCCACTCCTCCGTGCCACTGTCGAGGAATCGGATGACGACGTCGCCGGTTGGAGGCACAAATTAAAAAAATAAAATAAATGCCCTGCGTAAAATGTAAATGGGCCACATTGCAATTATAAGTTGAAAAACTGCAGAACGTTCAAATTACAAATTGCCGCTAAACTTAATTAACCCGCAGAACGAGGAAAACGAATTTATTTGCTAATTTGTGGAAGAGTCAACAGGATGGAGTTCATTATGGGCGGGCTAGGGTTTCTCGTCCGATGCTGTTTTGGACTCTGCATTATCTACATACATATAAAGCAGGCGGCAAAAAGGCGATTAGATGATTCCCAACCAATTTCAGATGAAGTTATCATCACGTTCGGTTGGTAATAAGCAATCTGGTTTACCACTAATCCGTCATTGCCGAACGCAAATCGAAAAACAAAAGAAAAAGATCGGCCAAATTAAACGGAAGTTGTTGTCCAAAGCCAATGACCGCATTTTACAGAGGCAGCGCAGCACTCACCGATTTCCGATTAGTAATCCTCATATATTGGTAGTCATTTCGTAACGAATTTTGTATTGTTTTTGTTTTTTTTTGTTTTTTTTTTTTTAATTTTCGCTTCATTTAATGACTAACGAATACCGGTGCTTTGTTTTATTCGTAAATTGTTTGCCAATAGAATAATGTACGAATATCGAAATATAATGAAATAACTGCAGTTGACGAATTACCACTCAAGCGTGGCAAAAGCTACGATTTGTCCCGCCAACTTGGGGCTCATGATTATGGCATTTTGCTGATCGTGGTTATTGGATAATGGAGTTTATTACAGGCATTCCCAAGCATTACCAATCCTGAGCTTTCGTTTCCGTTTCCGCTAAGGTGAACGGAAAGTTATCTGTGCTTTTAACATATTTTGAATGCATCAACTATCAAATTTTGTATACTTATATTTGTTGAAAACAATTCCTAGTGAAATACTAAAAGTTCTGTTGAAATCGTCCAATTATAACCCAGAAATAGATCGCGTCTGCAAGGGAATGACAAATTTCCTGGTTTTTGATCATTATATCTATGTATCTGATGAAACAACAATTTGCTGCGACAATTTCGCATTGCCCCGTGGCCCGGAGAAAAAGCGACGACGCATATCCGCACTATTTATTAAATGCAATCTGTTTGTTTGGCCGCCTTGTGCATTGTGCATCTGTGAAATTCATTTGACAAACGATGCGATGCGATGCGTTGCATTGCACCCTGCTTCCCCTTCCCCTTCCCTCCTCCCGCTCCCCTTTCATCCCTACCCTACTAACTCCATTTATATCGTTGGCCACCGTTTGCAAAGAGCGTGACGTTGCAGGCTGTTTTGGGATTATGCAAAAGAAAAGAAATTGCACAGCAGCTGCAGGAGGAACAAGACAACAACAACAACAACAAAAGATGAAACGCACTCCGATTGCAGGTTGCAGTTTTAGAGCCACCACTCACAGTTGTGAGGGCATTGGGGGTGGCTGGCTAAGGGTCGCAGTTCGAGGGGAACTGCTATGGGAAACTATATTATTTTAACCTTCCTTGCAGGCGGTTGCAGTTTTAGAGTCACTACTCGCAAGACAGTCCTTACAGTTGTAGGGGGATTGGGGGTTGCAAAGCGTTGCAGTTGAAGGGAATCTATTTTATTGTTATTTTTATATCCTTCCAGGTGGTATCAGTTTTAGAGCCACTACCTACAAGACCGGCCTCACAGTTGTGAGGGGATTGGGGGTTGCCAAGGGCCGCAGTTTGAGGGGCACTGCTTTGGGCCACATTTTTATTTTAACCTTCCTTGCATGTTTTTCATTACCATTATTATTATTGCGTGAGCCCGGGTTTTTTTTTTGGGCCAGGCCCGACCAAAAAATCACTCTCGGTTGCGTAATCCCGTTGAGAAAAGTGGCCCATGGGCCAAAAGGCCCGCGTGTGTTTGTTTTGTTTTCTCTTTCGCTTGGGCAAAACCTCGGACACACTTAACGCAACAAAAATCCGACCCAACAAAGCACACTCATCCGTCGAACACATCTGTTTTGGCCCCCCTCCAACACCCAACCCAGGGGCCCCGGGCAGACGGCGATCCCAACCAAGATCCCAAAAATGACGCCAGCAGGGCCCAAAATAAGAGACGAAAAAAGAAAGAAAAAAAAAACCACACTACCAAAAGATACATTTACAGTCGGACAAGCGTAAACCGAATTATGGACAGCAGCTGCCCCCCATTCACCAAATCCGGGTTTCACTTCACTTATTGCAATGAAGTTGCATTTTCAGTAAATAAATATTTTAATCGTCAAGAGTTAGTATCAAGTTTTCATTCCCTTTTAATATTTTTTGGTAATATTTTATATAATTTAAACTTCTGGTAGAGAGAGAGAGAGAAATTTTTAATTAATCTTAAGATTTATGTACATCTATTTTGTGGAATTTTTACTTGAAAGAAACTTGATTACTTGATTGAAAGTTTAATTTAAAGTTTAAAGAAATGTTTGGTGGTTTTAAATATTTACTGAATAACAAAATAAGTTTAATTAATTTAAAAAAAAATAAAGAAAAAACACGTGAAGGCAACGCAATGCAAATATTTAAAACCTGATTTAATCTATAATTCAATCAGAAATTAATATTTAGGATCTTGAGTATGCAGATAGAACTCAAATTAAATCAAATACGAAATCTGTAATACATATATATGAGACTCTTATGTTTGTTACTTTCAGTCCAATGTATAATAAATATATCAGATTTCCAGTAATAAGTACCCACATAATTTGTTAGTTAATTATAGCTAATTTCCGACTGATGATTGCTTGTTTCCCCTATTTAGAAGCCGGACTGTACGTGGGATTTGGGATTTGGGCTGCGTTGTTGAGGCTGCGTTTACTTTGGCTCATTTGCGATGTGTCAAAACCACTTGAGGCAACGGCAACGGCAATGGCAACACACAAACACACAATATACAACACACTATACTCGTATACTCGTATACAATCCAAAACACGGGCCACGGAAAAAACAACAGGAACGGAGGAGAGACAGAATCCGAAACCGAAACTGAAACCGAAACTGAAAACTGGAAACGCTCTTATCACATGCTCAACGCATTGCCGGTGAGTCCAATTTAAACTCGATTTTCCCTTTTCTTCAGATACAGATGCGGCGCGATCCGGACCGGGGGCACTATCTACGGTTGCGTGTGTGTCAAGGGTTGCGCTGATTACTTTATGGCCATGTGGAAATCGACAGGAAATCGCCGTCGCAGTTTTCCAAAGAAAAACATAGCGGGCAACAACGGCAACATTTTCATCTTTATGGATGGACATTCTCCAGTTGAAAATTCTCGAGTGCCTGCACGCGAAATCGTAAACTTGGCGCATGTTGTAAAAGCAATCGGGGAAAATGGACAGAATGGCTATGGCATGGGTCTGTCCATGAGTCTGTCCATGGCTATGGCTATGGTTATGGTTAATGTAAATGTAAATGGAAATGACCACCAACCCGGAGGGCCCTGCATGCATTTTTCCCAAAGCCATAAAACGAGGAAAAAACTAAAAATGTGCTGGACTTTTCGCCGGCGCCCCGAGTTTGGGAAATCGTCTCCAGGTAGTTGGCCCGAAAATCATCCCGGGTCCACGAAGGGTTTTTTTTTTGGTTTTCGAAAAATCCAAAGGGATATGAAAACTCAATTAAATGCATCCCAAAAACCCCGAGAATTGTATCCCAATTAATCTACAATTGTCTTGTCCGAAAGTTCTTATCTCTGAATTAATGTAAAGATCGTAAAAAATAGAGAAAAAAATTAATAAAAACCTATAGAATTGTATTTTATAGAAACTATGAAAATTGTATTTTCCATAAGAATATAAAAAAAAAACAAATTTAAATGCTTTGTTAGGATGGAAACACTGTGTTTCCAAACAGCCAATAAATTGCATTTCCCTTTTTTGTTTGATTTTTGTTACGGAAATCTAAATCTGTTCTTTTATCTTATTTATTGTTTGTGTTGGGAAACAGTTGCAGGGAAAATAATGTGATTACTAATCCGAGGTTTCTCCTACATATATTTCACAATCTTTGGTATTCAGGTTGTGTCTATATAGGTAATGCACAATTAGCACATTAGTGATTCAATTAAGATGGCTTGGAATACGTATGTGTTAATTAATGTACCAGAAAGTTGCTTCAGAACTCCAGAAAAAAGTAATAACATTTCTCTGGCATGCCAGGGCGTTACTTTCCTCTCTTTAGCTTATTATAATGTTTATCCACTTGTCCAGCTTACTTAGTGCCTAAGCTGGGGACCTGCCCTGGTGCCTGGCAACGAAATAAAACACCGAAACCAGCAAACACCGAAATAAACAAACAAACGAACCCATTGAAGCGCTTTGAATTCTCCTGGCATCGCCTGGAGCTTACTTATCTCCGACTTACACAACTCCGAGTGAGTGGCTATAAGTCTGGTATGTGTCCCAAGCTGTATTTACACACTGACGGAAAGATATTGCTCTATTGTACGGAGTGGAGTACCTACGTGCGCCCCAAGATACTTTCGTTTAAAGCGAATATATGTGTACGTACTTGGGTGAAAGGTATGCAAGGTTTTTTTTTGGGGGGTTTTAGGTTGAAATCGGTTTTAATGCAGTAACCATTTCTGAATATTTCCAAACAGAAAGCCAGCTCAAAAGGTGTTACTTAAGATGGAAAGGGTTGCTAAGACCAAAGAGATTGAAAATGAGCTTATAAAAATATATAAGGTAAACTATATATATTCATTAACTTATGCAATGAAAATGGTTATATTTCTCAACTATGGAAATTAAAGCTTTTTTTCTTGAAAACAATTGGTGAATTTTTTGGATGGAAAGTATTTACTAATACTAGTTATTTAAAATATGTTGAAATATCATTATCTTCATATAAGTAAACTACTTTTTTAATAATAAAGCTTTATTTAGGTAAATATCTTTATGTAAATGATTCCCATTTGCGGATGAAAATATTTGTATAGTTAAATAACTCGGAATAACTCGACTTAATGAATCATATATGTGTTCCCACAACTACACCGACTAATCCAATACCTGCTATATCTCAGAATGTGAGAGATATGTACTAGTACATACATGGAGTTAGTACAAATATATACCCAGATAACTCTCCATATACATACATTCCCTTAGCCACTTTGGTAAACAACCTTGATTGTTGTGCAAACGAAATCTGTCAAGTCAAGCTCAAGAACTGTTTGCTCCACAAATCCCCGAACCCCAACCCCAACCCCATACCCATCCCCATCCCCAACCCAATCCCCACCGGTGCTTGAACTCACCTTCAGCAAACAGTCTCCATCTTGGGCAGGGCGGGCAGTGCGGATGGCACCTTGTCGATTGGTGGTTCCTCCTCCGCTGGCAAGCTCTCCGCCTCCGTGGTCGGGCTGCTGGGCATGGTCGTGTTCTGGGTGAACTCCGTACCGCCGGCCATCGAGGGCAGGCCCTGGGAGCTGCTCGAGTGCTGGACGCCGTTGGTGGTGTTGGTGATGTCGTGGCGCAGCCTCGGACAACAGATGCGACGGCAGGCGGTCCACACCTGGGGCTGGCAGCCCACCACAATGAAGATGAAGACGCCCTGCAGGGCGTTGATCAGATCCGTGACGAACCAGGCGCCATGTGGACCCCCGACTAGCCAGGAGAGGATGTCCGCTATCCAGGTGACGCCCATCACCACCACCAGCTTGAGGCAGACGCGCCCCAGGGCCGACTTCTCCGTGGAGGACTTCACATCGTCCCGCTTCCACAGGCCGCAGGTCAGCTGGTGGGTGGTGGACACGAAGAGGGCAATGTTGGCGCACAGCAGCAGGCCGATCGGTCCGTAGAAGTAGGCAAAGATCGCGAGCGAGTGGTTGTCGAACCAGCAGTAGGGCTTCCCGAATCCCGGCTGGAGCAGCGTCGTCTCCGGCAACTGATCGATGCAGGCGGCCACGAAGGAGATGAGAAGCGGTCCGCCCCAGGCGTACAGGGAGTAGAGAAAGAGCCTCAGCGTCTCCTGGTTGCGCTCCAGGGAGCTGGGCCGGAAGTCCCGGAACGTCCACCAGATGTTGAAGCACATCGTGTTCAGCCAGAAGAAGGCGGCCAGGAAGAAGAACTGCATCGAGATGGCCAGCAGCTGGCACCACGTGGTCCGCAGCTCCAGCCCCGTGCTCAGCTCCTCGATGGCCAGCAGCACCTTGCCCACCAGCAGGCAGAAGACGTAGCAGATCTGGCAGCGCCAGTGCAGGGCATGATGGACGGCCGGGAGCATGAATCCCGCCACCAGAGTGGCGGCCAGGAACACTATCGAGACGAGTATCCCCCCGGTGAGGACGGCCTTCTGCAGGTTCTGTCCGCGGATCTCCTCCGGAGAACTGCCCTCGCCGCGGTCCGAGGCTGCTGCCCCTGGACTGAAGAGATTCTGGCAGGCGATGATCTTCACCTCGCCCTCGGCCTGCGTGTGCTCCAGGCAGTACTGCTCCGCAGTGAGATTGGTGTGGGGCAGTCTTAGGTGCCTGGTCTTGCGGTCCAGCGTAGCCTCCGTCCAGTCCCCGGCAATGGCATAGCCCCCGGGGGAGGAGCACTCCGGCAATCCGTATGTGGTCTGGTAGCTGCCCAGCGGCAGTTGGGGAGCTAGCCTGAGTTGCTGATCCACCGGATGCGAGGATTGTAGGTAACAGTTCTTCGACCGGGTGTCGTAGCTACCGAACTTTCCGCAGCACTTGCGGAGGGAGGGGGCCGGATCCTCCAGGGCAGCGGCGGGCTGCTCCACATCCCGGCTGAGGCAGACCAGGGCCACCTTCCAGTCGACGCAGTAGTTCTCCGGCTCCACATACAGGCCCCGCTCCCTTACATACAAGCTGCCGTTGGGGAAGAGCATCACATTGCCATTCCGGCTCCGGAACAGCTCCTGGTTCTGCTCCTGGCAAGAGGGTCGCGTGTTCGGGACGAACTTCATGAAGCGCGGACTGCCGCCATGGGGCTCGAAGAAGCGCTGCTGCTGGACGAGATACACCATGGGCACCCAGTGCTCCGTGCTGCCGGCGATGCATTCCCGGCTCGTCTCGTTCAGGTACTCGCCCATGTGGCAGCACTTGCTCAGCTTGACCCGCGGCGGCGGCGGCGGACGGGCGGGATTGCTATTCGCGGAGTCCTGGGCCGAGGCCATCAGGATAATTGCCGAGGCAATTAGCAGCAGGGAACGGGAGTCCATCGGGGCGGGGATTGTGGCTGTGGCTTGTCAGTTAGTGGCGTCTCCAGAGGCAGCACGCACATCCACATCTAGGGGGGGGGTTGGGTAGGATAGGGAATTCCTTTCCAGATCTCCGTTTCCAGTTTCTGCTCTCTATCTCTATCTCGCTCTCTCTGTCTTGGCTTGCCCCCGTTTCGATTCGCGATCTTCTAGTTTTCTTCCGGTGTACACATATTCCGTTGCGCTTCGGCGGAGAACGAAACTGATTTTCACTTTTCCTCGCTTTTCTTTCAGCCTTCACACATTTTCCGCTCTGCTCCGCCCGTAAACAAATCGCCGGAACAACAACAAAACGGAGGAGGAAGACGAGGCGGAGGCGGAACACAAAAAAAATAGAAAACTTTTCTCACGCTTCACGCTGCTCTCGGGCGACGCGACTTCTTGATGATCGTTTGGCGAGCGAATCGAAAACTAATTCTAATCGAAATTGGGTGAATAAACTTCTGGTCAAACAAATAATATCCCTGGCGGGGGGACCTTAATTCTTATCGTACTTCTTAGCTTCAGTTTGTTTGTTTCAATCGCCCGTTTAGAGAGACAACCGCACGGAGCTGCACTTTTTTTTGGAATAAATTTATTTTGAACGCTCTCCGCAGGGCTGGAAAGCCGTCGTTGGCACCAACGATGCTATCGATTGGTTTGCAGTTGCTTTGTCATCGATGGTTGCTCCCCACTATCGATAGTCTAGGTAACGGCGAAGCACATTGATTGGAAGTAATCAAATAATTTGAATTTCCTAAAATGTATTAATGCAATTATTATTGTTCAATGGTTTTTGGGGCAAATAGCTTAGCACTTTATTTGTAAGTCTGATAAAGAATACGTACATCTCCACTGGAAGTATTTGTGCATGCCAGAAACATTTTCACAGTCAGAGGGAGCTACGTGAATAAAACAGCGCATTAAAACCAAACCGACAAAATAAGTTACTACTTAAAATAAACTTCAAATTATTGTGAACGTTTTTACCCAACATTATCGATTGCTTTATTTCTTATCGATAGCACCGATCATTGATAGTTGTCCAGCAAGCGCTCTCTCTCCTTCACCCTCTACCATACAAATCCCGTGCCTTCAATCGGTTACAAATATTCACAACAACTGGTCTCACTTCGAAGTTTAACATAAGTTGGCGCTCTGTTAAGTCCGCATTTTGAAATTGGTTTGAGTCTGAGATAAGTTTTATTTATTCAGAATAATTTGTTATTTTACATACATAAACTTAGTTACCTGATTTTAAGGTTGCCACAGATTGTTTAACAGTTTTGTAATACTATTTCAATATATTTTCAATCTTTAAATAAATATTGCCCTTAAATCATGAAAATATTATTATGTTACACTTTAACAATTACATTTAGGTGACAATTATAATTTCCGTACAAATCGGCACCCGGCGATAGTTCCCTGCACAAAGTGCGAGCTCATCGCTAGGCGACAGCAACTTCGATATTCGCACATCCCCAGCCCGGCCATCTGTCATCCCTAAGCGTGTCACAAACTATTTTTTTTGCGAAAATATATTAACAAACATTTTTGCGAACGGCGCGCCAATTGGCCAATTCTGATGCGTGGGCCAACCTGAACCGTTTACCAAAGCGCCGCAACCAAATCCCGGCGAAAGCAAGACCGGAAATCGAATCGGAGGAACGCAACCAACCGGACAGCAAGAAGGAACGGAACCGGCGAACAGCCAAACCCATGCGAGTGAGCGAGCCCGAGCTAGAGCGAGCGAGCGAGAGAGAGAGAGTGCGAGCACGAAGGGTGCCGGCCCCAGGAAACAGAAGTCATCAATTATATTTAGGCCATGAAGAGCGTGCTGATGGTGGCCGAGAAGCCCTCGCTGGCGGCCTCGCTGGCGGCGATTCTCTCCAACGGACGCTGCACCGCCAAGAGGGGTGAGTTCTCCCAGCAATTACCCCGCAAGAAAATCGCAAATTATCCTCGACTCTTTTCCAATCCCCAATTTAATCCCCTCCAGGCACTGGCAACGGGTGCTCCACTCACGAGTGGACCGGTAGCTTCCGTAACGAGGGCTCCGTCCACTTCCGCATGACGTCGGTGTGCGGACATGTGATGTCGCTGGACTTCCCCAGCAAGTACAACTCCTGGGACAAGGTCGAGCCCGTCGCGCTCTTCGGCTGTCCCACGGAGAAGAAGGAGACGAATCCTAAGCAGCACATGCGCACGTTTCTCGCCCACGAGGCCCGGGGCTGTGAGTACCTGGTGCTCTGGCTGGATTGCGACAAAGAGGGCGAGAACATCTGCTTCGAGGTGATGGACGCCGTCCAGACGGTCATCCAAAATGTGTACAGTAAGACGGTGACATATCGTGCCCACTTCTCGGCCATCACCGAGAAGGACATCAAGGGGGCGATGGAGACGCTGGGCCATCCCAACGAGAACGAGGCCAAGTCTGTGGATGCTCGCCAGGAGCTGGATCTTCGCATCGGTTGCGCCTTCACCCGGTTCCAGACCAAATTCTTTCAGGATCGCTACGGCGACCTGGACTCCACGCTCATCTCCTACGGCCCCTGCCAGACGCCGACTCTGGGCTTCTGTGTGAAGCGGCACGACGACATCCAGACCTTCAAGCCGGAGAGCTTCTGGTACCTTCAGATGCTCGCCGGCCAGCCGGAGTTCACCCTGCAGTGGGCACGTGGCCGAGTGTTCAAGAAGGACATCGCCATCATGCTGCTCAATCGCGTCAAGGAGCACAAGGAGGCTATGTAAGATTATTCTTTTCCTTTTGGTTTTATTATATAAACAAGTTTGGAGAAGGATGGGATTTAGCCACAACTTGCAAGGCTGCAGAGGCTATTTAGGGCTTAGGGATTAAGTATGATCTTCAGTTAATGGATTATTATTTTAGCTAGTTTAAAAAAGAAATGTTAACACAAAACATTGATATTTTTAAACAGTATTAATAGATTTGTATGAAACACCAGCATTATGATAACCTTGACCGATCCCAAAAGTAACATTCAGCCAACTGTATCCCACACATAGCCTAGGGATGATGGGGAGAATAACCATCTTTGGTTTCTTACTACAAAAAGCAAACAAAAAAAATAGCTTGATTCAGAAAGTCTTTCTAGATTTGGTCATAATGATGTCATCTCTTAGCTTGGCAAAGAAACCAGTCGCAAGTTCAGCGAACTTCATGACAATAGAGATAGTTAACCCAAGTAATGAGTCACACAACAAAAATGAATTAACTCTTCCCTCTACTCCTATGGCAGGGTGGAGAGCGTGACCAGCAAGGAGACGTTTAAGAGCAAGCCCCAGGCCCTGAACACCGTCGAGCTGATGCGGATCTGTAGCTCCGGCCTGGGCATCGGACCGTTCCAGGCCATGCAGATCGCAGAGCGGCTGTACACGCAGGGCTACATCAGCTATCCGCGCACGGAGACCAACCAGTATCCCACCAACTTCGACCTGCCCGCAGTGCTGAAGGTGTTGCAGCCCTCGGGGGACTTTGGCGAGGAGGCACGCGCTATTTTAGGCGATATTCAGGCGCCCCGCAAGGGCAAGGATGCCGGCGACCATCCTCCGATCACGCCCATGAAGCTGGGCACTCGGCACGACTTTGACCGCGACACTTGGCGCGTCTACGAGTTCATTTGCAGGCACTTCATGGGCACGTTGTCGAGGGATCTAAAGTACCGGGTTACCACGGCGAAGCTGAAGGCGGGCCTGGAGACCTTCGCCTGCACGGCCAATGTGCTGATGGATGCGGGCTTCACCAAGGTGATGACCTGGCAGGCCTTCGGACGCGACGAACCGATGCCGCCGTTCGTGCAGGGCACCCAGGTGGCCATCAATGATGTCCGCTTGGCCGAGAGCCAGACGGGCCCGCCCGAGTACCTCACCGAGGCGGAGCTGATCACGCTGATGGAGCAGCATGGCATCGGCACCGACGCCTCCATACCCGTGCACATCAACAACATCTGCCAGCGTAACTACGTGAATATCGACACCGGACGCAGGCTGATACCCACCACGCTGGGCATTGTGCTGGTCCATGGCTACCAGAAGATCGATCCGGAGCTGGTGCTGCCCACAATGCGGACGGAGGTGGAGCGCATGCTGACGCTGATTGCCCAGGGCACGGCCGACTTCCAGGACGTGCTGCGGCACGCCATCAAGATCTTCAAGCTAAAGTTCATGTACTTCGTGAAGAACATCGACAACATGGATTCGCTCTTCGAGGTCTCCTTCTCGCCGCTGGCCGAGTCCGGGAAGGCGCACTCGCGGTGCGGCAAGTGCAGGCGCTACATGAAGTACATACAGGTGAGACATTCAGCTCTATTCCTAGCCTTCCTCTTCTGTCTAACTAATCCCTCTCTCCTCTCCTCTTCCATTCCAGACCAAACCCGCTCGCCTGCACTGCTCCCATTGCGACGAGACGTACTCCCTGCCCATGGGCAACGTAAAAGTTTATAGGGAGTTCAAGTGTCCGCTGGACGACTTCGATCTGCTGGCCTTCTCTACGGGCGTGAAGGGACGCTCGTTTCCGTTCTGCCCCTACTGCTACAATCATCCGCCGTTCAGCGATATGCCGCATCTGGGCGGTTGCAACACCTGCACCCATGCCACCTGCCCCCACTCCCTGAACACCCTGGGCATCTCCGGCTGCGTGGAGTGTCCCACTGGAGTCCTGGTGCTCGACTGCACACTGGCTCCCTCCTGGAAGCTGGGCTGCAATCGCTGCGATGTAATCATCAATTGCTTCAAGGGCGCCACCAAGATCACAGTGGAAGGTGGGTGTATAACCAATTTGGGAGCTTAATCTTATTGGACATCGGATCCAATTCGGGTTCTACATGATATATCCCAATAGAATCAGCTTAAGATATCTTTAAATTATATATTATTGTATTTATATTTCTAAACACTTTCTTGTTTTGCCTTTGCAGAGGCCAAGTGCCAGGAGTGCGGTGCCCAGCAGGTGAACGTGGTCTACAAATCGGACAAGAGCAAGTTCAAGGATGGCAGCGAGGAGAAGAGCGGCTGCATCTTCTGCTCCTCGGACTTTTCCCACCTGGTGGAGAAGCATCGGGCGGTGGCCTCGCGACCGGTTCGCGGAGGCGGCGCTCGCGGCGGCAAGGCTGGCGGACGAGGCGGTGGCGGTGCGGCTGGAGCGGCGGTTGTGGGTGGGGCGGTTCCACCAGGAGGCGGACCCGGTGGAGCTGGGGGCGGGGGGCGTGCCGGGCGAGGTGGCCGACAGCCCAAGGATAAGATGGCCCAGCTGGCGGCGTATTTTGTTTGAATTGTTCGAGCCCCCACTGGCTAGCATTTACATCCACAAAGCGGAGAAACCGGAGGAGAACACACAAAACCGAATAAAACAAACGAAATTTGTAAAAAGAAGTTGAGAGTTTATTGTGGTCAAGGGAGGAGTTCCATTAATTAGATAAACACTTTAAGAGAAGTTTCAATATGAAACATAAATTTAAGAAATTTATAATCCAAGTTGGAAACTTGAAAAAGAATCAGAATTTAAGGAATTTCTTTAATTTACTAATGTTTTTCCTATGAATATATTCAAAACTAGTTATTAGGGAGTCAATGAACCCTCCACATGGGGGAAACTCATGGGAAAATTCCTTCCCTAACCCCTATATATGTATCCGAGGGTTGTTTATTGGAAAAGTGTCAAATGAGTCATACACCATGACGTTGCATTATTATATGTTTTGAGGCATGACTATTCTTTTTCGATATATAATATAATAAAATAAAAATTTAAATATATAAACAAAGTTTTTGATGATATTGGTTTTATTACATTAAAAATAACAATACTTTTATAAAAGGTTTGAAAATATTTTAATAATCTTAATTAAATTACAAATAATCACATTTTAATATTTGAATTTTAAAATCTTTCCAAAATACATACATATGTACATATGTATGTACTTTTACATGTGAACAATGATTTGACAAGTGCCTTGGAACGTATGTAAATACATCTTGAAGACTTAACTGAAATTCACAACTTATCTACATATGTAATTAGTATGTATGTATGATCGTTTACTTTTTATACATGTCTTTAAATAAGTTATTGTTATTAACGTTGGAAGAGGCTAAACATCGATAAAATATGGCTAAAGGGTTATGGTGCTGACCAGAAGTCTAGATTAGATTTCATCAGCCATATTTGTGGTTTCAGGAACTTTCCAGATGCAATTACTCACAAGTCACTGTACACGCACACCCTTGCACCTGCATGAGTGCATGTATAGGAAAGACTTTTTTTAGGGAAATGATAATTTCTACAAATGTACATACGCAAGAACATTGCTTGAGGCTGTTGACCAAAGCAAAGACAAATCTCTCTGGCGTCGTCAAAACAAACAAAGGTCGTTTAACTCGCCAAACAAAGAACGTCACAAGAGGTCCATTTCTACATACATACATACCCTCTCACAGACTAGAAGGAAAGTAATACATACTTATGACATACAAACAACTGCCGTTTTATCGAGCAGTGTTGGAAGTGGCAACCGCGAATTTATCGATAAGTCTTGTATGTTTTCCTATGAGAGCGAGCGAGATAGCTGGACTGCACTTGTGCACTACGCATTTTGTTTTCAATGCCTAATATATAATCTTAATGCAAGCTAAACAATTAACCTTCATCTCTCATCTCTCTCTGAAGGCGTAAATTTAATTTCTTCGGTATTAAAACTTTGTCCAGCAGCTAGCAAAGAGCAGAACAAAGCAAGCAAACGGAATTGCTGCGCGAGGGCGAGCGAGATAGCAGGCGCTGACTATCGATTCGACAAATGCCATAAATACGAGTGACTCGCCGCAAACCTAATGAGAAAATAGTCGAGTGAACATCGTACGGAGAAGAATATACAGAGAAGCAAGTTTTTGAACACCAAAAAAGGTATCCATTTCAAAAAGTGCGTTGCGAGTTAGAAAAAAAGAAAAGTAAATTTAAAAAAGTAATTTAACTTTGTTGTGCGGAACAAGCGAAAAGGTATGTATAACGGGACAATATCCCTTCTTAATTGGAATTATAATTCGAATGGCTAGCCAAAATGGCGTTACAGCAAGAAAGTGCAACGAAAAAGAAAAGAAAAAAAACGGGGTTGGCTGCATTTGTGTGTGTATAAAGCTTATATATGTATGTATAGGTTAATTTCCTCCATGTTTTTTTTATCTGAAAATTATAAAGATTAGTCACTTAAAACTAATAAATTTTCTTCCGTTGCGAAATTCATGATGTGTACATATTTTTGGGGAAACCCCATTCTTCTGGCTTTTGTGTATCTATGCAAGAGAGCTTTTTCTGGGTCACGTCAAATTGGGTCATTACGCAGAAAATCAATTGCGCACTTTTCATCCACATATACACACATTTCTTATCAATTTTTTTTATATCTTTGCCTACAGCCAACATGCAAATTTTCGTAAAAACCCTGACTGGCAAGACCATCACCCTCGAGGTCGAGCCCTCCGACACCATCGAGAATGTGAAGGCTAAGATCCAGGACAAGGAGGGCATTCCCCCAGACCAGCAGCGTCTGATCTTCGCTGGCAAGCAGCTGGAGGACGGACGCACTTTGTCCGACTACAACATCCAGAAGGAGTCTACCTTGCATTTGGTGCTCCGTCTCCGCGGTGGCATGCAGATCTTCGTGAAGACCCTCACCGGCAAGACCATCACTTTGGAGGTCGAGCCCTCCGATACCATCGAGAATGTGAAGGCTAAGATCCAGGACAAGGAGGGCATTCCCCCAGACCAGCAGCGTCTGATCTTTGCCGGCAAGCAGCTGGAGGACGGACGCACTTTGTCCGACTACAACATCCAGAAGGAGTCTACCTTGCATTTGGTGCTCCGTCTCCGCGGTGGCATGCAGATCTTCGTGAAGACCCTCACCGGCAAGACCATCACTTTGGAGGTCGAGCCCTCCGACACCATCGAGAATGTGAAGGCCAAGATCCAGGACAAGGAGGGAATCCCCCCAGACCAGCAGCGTTTGATCTTCGCTGGCAAGCAGCTGGAGGACGGACGCACTTTGTCCGACTACAACATCCAGAAGGAGTCCACCCTCCACTTGGTGCTCCGTCTTCGTGGAGGTATGCAGATCTTCGTGAAGACCCTCACCGGCAAGACCATCACTTTGGAGGTCGAGCCCTCCGATACCATCGAGAATGTGAAGGCTAAGATCCAGGACAAGGAGGGCATCCCCCCAGACCAGCAGCGTCTGATCTTTGCCGGAAAGCAGCTGGAGGACGGACGCACTTTGTCCGACTACAACATCCAGAAGGAGTCTACCTTGCATTTGGTGCTCCGTCTCCGCGGTGGCATGCAGATCTTCGTGAAGACCCTCACCGGCAAGACCATCACTTTGGAGGTCGAGCCCTCCGATACCATCGAGAATGTGAAGGCTAAGATCCAGGACAAGGAGGGCATCCCCCCAGACCAGCAGCGTTTGATCTTCGCTGGCAAGCAGCTGGAGGACGGACGCACTTTGTCCGACTACAACATCCAGAAGGAGTCCACCCTCCACTTGGTGCTCCGTCTTCGTGGAGGTATGCAGATCTTCGTAAAGACTCTGACCGGCAAGACCATCACTTTGGAGGTCGAGCCCTCCGATACCATCGAGAATGTGAAGGCTAAGATCCAGGACAAGGAGGGAATCCCCCCAGACCAGCAGCGTCTGATCTTCGCTGGCAAGCAGCTGGAGGATGGTCGTACCCTGTCCGACTACAACATCCAGAAGGAGTCCACTCTGCATTTGGTTTTGCGTCTGCGCGGTGGCGCTCAGTAGATTTTCTCACCTATAAACCAAAAACTAAAAACAATCTCTTAAATTTGATCTTACCAAAATATGGCATATTGCAACACATGAATATTAAAAAAAAATTTTGGTTTATTGGCTTAAAAAAAAAATAAAAACAAGTTCAATAATCGCATGTATTAGTATTCGATAATAAATTTTTAATTTGTGTGTTCAAAAATTGAGTGTTTTAATTAATGGAAATATTCGCATTTAAGTGGGGCCTATCAATGGTTTATTTTAAAATAAGTTCCGGAAGAATGTATTCATTTTATAAATTTTTGTGAATTGATTCGGAAATTTTTTTACATTAGTTTTTAACCCAAAAATTATATTCAACTGATCAAAAAAAAAAAAAAATTATATTAGCTTATATTTATTGGTTTTTTAGTTTTTATTGATTGATTATTTTAAATTTGGTATTCCACAACTGTAATAATTTTGAAGCCAAAGAATCGGTAATTGCCCCACTGTGCGCTATTATGCAGCCCTGGTAGTTGTTATGTTAAAGAACCAGAAAATTCGCCATTTATTGCGTCGCAATATTCTGCCTCCTGTGGTGCCAGGATTTAATCGGTCGCAATGCCCCCCAAAGGGATCCCTTCATGTGTATATTTCTCCTCGAAACGATTACTTGCTGCGTAGTACCCCATACCCAACTCCCAATCTCCAACCCTGAAAGTCAGCTGTTCGGGATTGGAGACCCCAGTCAGAATTCAACAACAGGTCGAGCAGAGCAGGCAGTAAAAATGAGCAAGGAAATCTCATTGGCCACCGTGAAGGAGCACAACAAGCCGAAGGACCTCTGGATAGTCATCGACAACAAGGTCTACAATGTGACGGCGTTCCTCAAAGAGGCAAGTGACAGGTGGCGGGTGGCAGGAGTGGCGTGGTCTGGCCTGGAGTTGAGAATTCTCCAGACCCGGCCAGACTAGAACAGGGGTGATATCATCATTTGACTCCCAATGTACCATTGCAGCATCCCGGTGGCGAGGAGACACTGATGGAAGTGGCCGGACGCGATGGCACTAAGGAATTCAACGACGTGGGACACAGCTCCGAGGCGAGGTTAGCTAGGAACTGCATGAGTACCAGATAATACCCTCTATTGTACATATCTGTATCTCTCTCTTTCAGGGAGATCCTGAAGAAGTTCTTTATTGGCAACTTGGCCGCCGCCGATATTAAGAAGAAAAGCCCAGTTAGGTGAGCAATCCTGCCCAGAACTCCTGCATGCAAACCACCCATCCATTCATCCATCCATCCATCCATCCTGCCATTTGCCTATGTTAATAACAAGAAGCTTGGGGCATTCTGCCTGCTCTGCTGATCTACTATCTCACACATTATCTTTCAGACTTTTAGAGTGAAATAAAATTCTTGATAAGCCAGATCCATCATTCAGTTTTCAGTTTTTATTAAGAAAGTGTTGGTTTTTGTTTCCAGTGGATTTTCGAATATTCTTGACAATATTCTACGTAACCAATTTGGATTAATATTCAATTTGAAAGCCTTAACAAATACGTTTTTAAAATGATTTCTTTTTTATATGTATTATATACATTAACAATTCTTTTATATATTTCCCAACTTAAATTTATCAAATGCTTTGAATTGTAATTACGGATTTAGTTAGTGTTTTGTAATCCATTAATTCGATTTTTCCAATGCATGACTTATCCAATTTTTTGGCCAAAACCGGTTTTGCACGAACTGGGAATGGAGTAAATAAAACTGGTAGCTTGGCATGACCATTTCATGTTGTAATCAATAGTCCATTAAGCATTAACCAATTAATCGACGGCTGTGTTTTATGTAAACAATTATGTGGCCCGAAGCCCTGAAAGTGTTATGTCCTGAAGTTTCTCCAATTTTCCTCTTCCCCGCCAGTCAATTAATTTATGCAGATTGCTTTCAATGAAATAAATACTCTTAGTTTCCAAAGCGAAAATATTTTTTATAATATTTGATTATGGTATTCTTTTACTTATATATTTTGTATCATAAATATTTTTATGTTTGTTGCGTCTTCGGTTTTATTTGCAAGTAAAATATTGACATTGACATATGAACCAGAAATATTTATTTTTATATAACTAATTAGGGGGGCGAATCACTTGTTCATGTTCCATAAACGATTTAAAAAATATTTGGTATTATTATATTTGTATCTCCTTTCAACAAAATTTCAACTTTTTGACTATTTTTTTCAAGCTTTAAATCCTTCTCAAGCTCAAAAGTAAGATTCTACAAAAGCTAATTGGCCATCTTGGCGAGGGATTTGTAAGTTCGGAATTTAGCATCTAGCATATAGCAAAAAATATAACATATATATATGCATATGTATATGTAGATATATTCATACATATATATATGCATGCATACATTTAATATAAATACTCTTTAACACCAAGGCACAGTGCATGCAAATTTGTAAATACGCACTTCAGTTGTTTTTTTTGTTGCACTGCAAGAATAGTTTTATATTTCGATTTCCATATTTCTTTTGCTTCTTGGTCTTGTAGTGCCACGCCCATTGAAACGAGCCCAGATACCTCCGCCGCCCCCAAACCGCAATGCTGCATCTTGCAATAACCCAACAACTAGAAAACTAATTCCCCTAGATTGGTTGATGGAATATCAATGTTTTATGATTTTAACTATTCATATCTGCATCAGTTTCTATATATCCTGTTCTATATATCCTTTCCAATAGCTGCCGCCAGATCGGACTGGCCGTGGGTGCCGTATTTGTTGGCATTACGCTGGTCTATTTGCTCCGCCGCGGATTGGCCAAGAACTAACCGGCTGTCTGAAGTGTTCCCCGAGCACCCAACTTCATTCCGTGATTCCAGAGTTATATTCTCAAACCAAAAGGATTATTATTCACATCTTTGATACGAAATAAAGTGTACAAAATGAATTCATATTCTCTGGAATTAATTTTGGAGGAAAATTAAGGACTATTACTTCATAATATTTGGAGATACTTTTTTTGTAGCTTGAGGTTTTAAAACTTTCAGAATGGTTTTTCTTTTTTTTAACATAATTTATAAATTTTGTGATAAAAGAGATAGTTTTATTTTTAATGATTATAATCCATCCAAAATCCGAAAGTTCCTTTGCATAGTTTTCTCGAACGTAACTCTGCAAAAATATCTGAAAGCATCTCCACACATGTGAAACCCATAGATATTATTTACTATATATCCCGATTTCCATTGAATTAGAATCAAAAACATACGCACAATTCTGTTCAGAAAAAATTCAAATTTATTTTGTCGTCCTGCCTGCGCGTCACAAATCTCAAACCTCCTGATGCACTGCTGTTGCACTCTTCCGGCTCCTGCTCTCCTTGTGACTCCTTCGATTAGATGTAGTTGTGTTCGTGTGTGGGGAAAAGGGGAATTGGGTTGGGTGTATGTATACGTATGTATATATATATTAATATATATATATGCGCTATCGGTTTGCACTTAAACGTAAAATTATCGTTGAGGATCAATGCCCAATCGCACTCTAAGCTTAATTGTTGTGGTTTCTGTTTCTGTTTTCGTTTCTGTTCGCTTCCTCGTAGTATTTGCTTTGTAGTTTACTTTAGTTTATTTGTTGCTTTACTGCTCACCGCCCCGCCCCTTAGTTCTCGTCGTAGAGGGGCGTGGCATCGCCCAGATTCATCGAGTGGGGCGAGGTATTAGTGCGGGGCGTGCTCCGCACCGAAGCTTTCGAGGATGCCCCCGGCGGAGGACCATGTGTATGGCCATGCCCATGTCCGTGCCCATGCCCGTGTCCATGGCCATGTCCATGGCCCTGACTCATGCCCAGCCCCATGCCCCGGTTGTGGCCCCCGCTGCTGTTGTATTCGTTGCCATAGCCAGCTCCTGCTCCCGCTCCTCCAGCTCCGCCCATGGCCAGACCCATGTTCAGGCCCATTCCCATGCCCATGGCCTGCTGCTGCGGGTGATGATGCGACTGGTGCTGATGCTGCTGCTGCTGCTGGGGAGGAGGAGGCCTGCGCCTGGCCCACGAATCGTTGGCCAGCTGCCAGTCCAGGTTCTCCTTGGCCCGCTGCTGGTGGTGCGGCGGCATGTTGTAATTGGAGTTGGAGTTGCTGGCCCCGCTGTCGTAGAAGCGGGGAGTGCCTCCCCTTCCCCCTGCCGAGCCGCCGTAGTGCCCGTGTCCACCCTGCTGACTGCTGGAGGACTGCGAGCTGGGACTGGGCACATTATGCCCGTAGCGCGGGGTCTGGGAGGCGTGAGGTGTGTACGGAGTCATAAACGGAGTCTGCCCGCTGGGCGTGTAGGGGGTATTAACAATGGCCCCGAAGGAGGGCGTGTTGGAGCTGCCGTAGAGGCCGGCGGAGGCGGCTGCAGCTGCTGCTGCTGCGGCCGATGCAGCTGAGGCGATGGACGAGGAGCCGTAGCCCCCGATGGAATGCGATACGGAGTAGGCGCTGGACCCGGCCCCAGCATTGCGCGACGTGGCGATGGAGACGCTGGCGGAGCTATACGGCGTCTCGGAACCGGTGACAGAACCACCTCCTCCTCCTCCCGAGGGCAGCGAGCCCGCGGAGATGGCCGGCGGTGGGCGCATGCTGTGACTATGCAAGGGCGTGGCATTCGCCGCCGATGAGGAGGTGACCGCCGGTGAGGCTGTGGGATCCAGCCAGTGCTCCTTGAACCAGCGCAGCAGGCTGTTCACCGAGTCGAAGATCTGCCCACGGAAGCGATAGCCCTCCGGCATCACCGTCACATACTCGTGCCGCACCTTGGTCTTGGGCAGATAGGAGAGCTGGAACTTGCCGGGCATGCTGCGCGAGGCGGTGAAGAAGTAGTGGATCTTCTTGGGATCCCGGCCCTTCTCGTCCCGCAGGATGCCCTCCATGAAGTCGCGCTCGTTGACGTTGGCCGGCGCCGTGTTCGGTTTGTAGTACTTGTACTGGATGAGCTCCCGCGCGGCCAGGGCCATGGGGGTGATGTGGCGGGCGATGATCTCGTCAAGGTCCTCGAACTCCTCGGTGCCGATCCACAGGCTGCGGCCCAAACTGTAGTCGTTCTCCTTGCCCTCCTCGCGCACATCAATGTGCTGGAAGATGTCGTCGGCCACCTTCCAAGTGGCTGTCAGGTGGTCCTTGGACTTGCTGCTCGGCCGCAGGGCCACTTCGCCCTGGTCGGCCTCGGCCAGCATGGCCACCACCTCGGCGTACGACTTGTTAAAGAAGCTGGGGTGGGCGATGACGCGACGGGCGTAGGTCTTGCGCTTCAGCGCCTTCGCCTTGGCGTCGCTGGCCTTCCGGTTGTCCAGCTCCTCGGTGACGAAGTCGTAGAAGGCATCCCGACGCGGCCGCCACTCGTTGTTCACGTCCTTGAGATCAGCCGTCTTCGAGGAGCAGTCCACCGAGAAGCGGTCGATGTCGATCTTGATGATGCGCACATGGATCATCTGGGACACGCGGACGCGCTCCTCCGGATTGCGTACCTGCTTGTCGGAGAGGTTCTTGATGTGTATAAAGCCGGGCAGGCCGTTCTCCAGTCGCACCCTCACCCCGGACGCCTGACCAGGACACGCATTGGCATCGAAATGGTTCCACACCTCGGACAGCTCCGGGAAGTCGTCCTTGTGGCAGAACGGGCACTGCCAGCTGTCGCTGGTCTCGATGCGCACGGGATTGGCGTTGTCCAGCTGCTCGCCCTGCGGCCGACGGTAGGTGAAGCCCGTCACCATAGCCGTGACGCACTTGCCCACATAGAAGGAGTCGGGCGTCTCCTTGGTCAGCAAGTCGAAGAGCTCCTCGGAGCTGGGCTTGGTGTAGGGCGTGCGGTAGTCCTTGTACAGGCAGCTCAGCTCGTTGCGGATGTCGTACAGGGTGATGCTCTTGCTACCAAATCCCTGCCGCTCCAGCTCCACAGCAAAAGCATCCAGATCGAGATCCTTGAGGCGCTCCGGGGACTCCAGGATCTCCTCGAGCGCCCCAGCCGGATTTGTTTCCTCATCATCGTACTCCATCGCATCGATGGCCATCTTCCGCGCCCACTCGTACGTCTCCGGATGAACTCGAGATCCGTCCAACACCTCCACATACGCCTCCGTGCTGTCGCCCAGCGAGGAGGTGTCGATCTTGATGAAGCCGCTGCAGTTGATGAACACCTTCGGGCCCAGGTGGCAGACGGTAACCAGTTGGGTGCGGTTCTCCAGTCGCTGGTTGCTCTGCTTGAGCAGCTTGAGCAGGGCCTGGCCCTTGCGGGGACCCAGACCACAGGTGTACTGCAGCAGGTTGACGGTGCGTGAGTTCTGCACCATCAGGTTAATGTCCAGGCCCACCTCGCTCGTCCGATTGATGAACTCCAGACTGAGCTGCTCCAGCAGCTGCTCGCGGGGAACGCGCTCCTGGAGCGGATGGTAGCGCAGGCAGAGGATCTCGTCGTCCGCATCGCACAGCTGCGAGTACTCCACGAGGGGATCCTGCATCTTGCGGGCCAGCGAGGCGGCCTGCTTGAGGAGGGCGGGATACTCTTTGAAGTCGGACTCGCCCTTCTTCGAGTTGGCGTAGATCTTGGCCAGCTCGTTGTCGATCAGCTCCACCTCGATGGGCGGAAACTGCTCGGAGGTCTCCAGTTCCTTGAGTATCTCCTTGATATCCGTCTGGATGGCCTGGGCGTCGCGCGACTCCGAACCGATTACCACCACATGCGGCTTCTTCATCTTGATAAAGTCGCTCAGCTTCCGCAGGTCGGCCAGCTTCTGGGCCTTCTCCTCTGCATTGTGCGAGTTTTTGCGCTTGAGGATGTTCGGCAGGCGCAGGTAGTCCGAGATGTCCCCCTCCACGGTGGTCACGGCGCAGAAGGCCGCAACCGACTGGTCCGGATCGTAGGCCAGGGCCAGCACACGGATTCCGCGCAGCGTGCTCCATTCCTCGTAGCCGTAGTCGGAGGGCAGATCCGGTTTGTAGGGAGCCACCTTCAGCCACTTGTACAGCTTTGCGGTGCAGGAGCGCAGCACAAACTGCTGCGCCTCCTCGTGCAGGGTGGCGCGCAGCTCCTTGATCAGGTCCGGGATGACCCACTTCTGCAGGGCCAGCTTCACGCACTCCGCCCGCAATGCGTTCCACTCCAGCACGTGCTTGGAGAACTGATCCAGATTGTAGAGGGCCTTCGCCTCCTCCACATAGTCCCCGGGCGGCCCATTCGCATTGGCATTGCCCTCGAACTCCTCCAGGAATGTGATCTCCAGCAGCTTCTCCTCCTCGGCCATCATCAGCTTGATGAACTGGTCCCCGAAGAGATCCCCCACCGGCTTCTTGGCCACGTACTTCATGGAGTAGACCGGCGAGTTCTCATCGATCAGGACCATTCCGTTTTTCGTCGGCCGGATATTGAGGCGCGCCCGATCGAAGTACACCTCGCGCATCGTCTTCCGTAACAGGGGCTCCTGGGCCAGCTGGCGGGCCACAACATATTTGGCGGCGTGGAGCACCTCCTCGGTGGTCATGAAGCGCGGCGAGAGATACTGTTTGGCCAACTCCGTGGGCCCCAGGCCCTCCTGGGTCACCTCGTTGCGCTGGTAGTTGTCCCGCAGGTTCTCCGCAAACTGCTCCGGTGTGAGGCCGAAGTGCTTGGCGAAGCCACAGATCCCAGCCTTCCGGAACACCGCGTAGGGACTGCTGTTGGGGGCCTGCTTCAGCTGGTCGTCAACCAGATCCGGGTCGTCCTCCTCCTCCGGCTCGGGTATGGTGATGGCCTCCGAGGCGCCATCCTCTCCATTCTCGGCCGAGGCGGCCACATGACGACGCGCCTTGGCCTCCCGACGCTCCTGGAGCTGCTTGCGCCTCTGCTCCGCCTGCATGCGGGGCAGCTCGTGGGAGTAGTTCAAGAGAAAGTACATGTGCACATCTTTTAGCTCCTCCATGGACTGGACGTCGGCCAGGCGTTCGAAGTCGCTGTCCAGCATAAGGCGGACGTCGTCGGGAATCGGCTTGTCCGGATCCGCGCAGAGCGTGTCCAGCTGGAAGGAGCGCATCTTTTCGAAGAGCGTCTTCAGCTTGCGCTTCCGCTCGTTCAGCTGACACCAGCGCTCATCATAGTAGTAGACCTTCCACAGGTCATCAATGTTCAGTTCAGGCTTGACGTACTCCTTGCGGTAGAAGGCAATGAAGGGCACCTCCAGCTGCTGGTTGCGGATGAACTCCAGGGTCTGCTTGATTTTGTTCACCGCCGTGGGGGGTTTGCGCAGCTTCTCCCGGTTGTCGGCCTTCTCCTGCTCGGAGACAGTTTGTTTGCAGAAGGCGAAACGGTATATCCAGTCGGCCTCGTCGTCTAGCTCGTGCGAGCCCTCGGGAACGGGCGTGACCGGCACCTGGCGCAGTTGCATTCTTTCGGGTATATCCGTCTTCCGGATCTCGTTGTCCATGTCGGTGAAGTGGCCTCGCTTCAGTTCGCTCGGCTCGTAGATGTCGAATATCGTCTTCTTGGCCACCTTCTTCTTGAGGGCCTTCTTCTTCTTTACGCGTCCCTCATCCCCGCCGGCCAGGTCTTCGTCGTACTCATCGCCCTCGGAGTCGTCTTCGTACTCGTCCTCCTCGTACTTGGAGAAGTCGTCGTAGTCAAAGTCCACACCAAAGATATCCTGGCCCTCTTGCAGGGATCTAAAGGGGGAATTGAAATTTTAATATATATAGAAAATAATTTATTTTGTTTGTTCCTACGCATCGGTGAAGATGGGACGCCGCTTCTTCTTCTTCTCGGCTATTGGACGCCCATTGTCGTCCACTATAAAGTCATCCGCATCAGACTCCGTGTCCTCCTCATCGAAGGCGTCCGCCTCCCTCGGACTCCGTTCGCTGCGGTGCTCAATGCTCTGTGGGTTGGGGGGGTTAAATATTGGATTAGGGTACTCATGGAGATGAGTTTGGGACAGTTACCTCGTCGTTCTCGTCGAACAGCTGCTCGGCGATCTGCTCCCGGGCCAGACCCTCGTCCACATGCTGTTCCTCGCCATCGCTCTCGTTGTCGTGGATGCGCCGCAGACGCTTGAAACGCTTCTGCAAGGGATAATGGTAATGAGAATCGGGAAGGGCATGGGTTCCCCTTCAGGAATGTAGTCCCAAGATGTATCAACCGAAACGAAATATTTCTTTGCCTCTTCCATTACAAAAGATACATTTCCTAAGGTTTACCATCTGGAAACCCTGTGGGGTAAAAAAATGGGGAACACCTACCCGTCTCTCGACTTTGACGCCCAAGTTCTCCTCGATCAGATCGTAGTCGTCATCCTCGAGCCGATCGTCCAGATCGTCGTCCTCGTGCTTTTTCCGCTTCTTGCCACTGCCTCCGCCTTCGTCATCGCCACCGCTTCCGGTGTCCGAGTCATCGCCGCTTCCATCGTCCTCCTCGATGGGATTGTCGTCGATCAGATCCTTGAGCTCTTCGCGTAATCGCTCCTCGTCATCTGTGCCAAGCAAATTTAACAATAAAATAGTTCAAAAATAAATATTCTTTTCGGCCTATTCAATTTTAGGAGTTGCCGATTCTGTGTTATTTCTTTAGATTTTGTTTATTTTATAAAAATTAAAATCTTTGTTAATATTTCTTTAGATTTCTGATTTTTAAAATATTTTTTTGTTCTCTGTTAACCCTAATTCCAACAAAAAAATAAAAAAAAAAAAACAAAGGAACTGGAATGGATTAGAGCGAACAACGTGCAATGGAAATTGTAATTTCCAGTTCTAACTTTGAACTCTGGAAGATTGGAAATTTGTAGGGGGAAAGTTGGATTAACAGACATCATACATAGATATGCTAATAAGGTGGTTTGGCAAATCCATTGATTAATCCAGGAAATAGCAAAAACATTTTTCGCTATGGAAATTCTATCAATTCCATTCCATTTTTGAATGCATTTGAATCATCCAATTCGCCGCGTTTCGCCCGCTTCCACTGCCCACACATACCAGAGTGCGCCACGGTAGCACGGTAAAAACAGAAGACCTAACCTCAAACTGGTAAACAAAAAGCGAGAATGCAAGTTTGCAATCGGCACAGACCACCCCCGTTCAGCCAACAGGAGGATGCTTCAATCCCTAATGGTAGTGCCTCCTCCACTGACAGGTGCGAGCGATAGATCTCCGAGAGAAATACCCCACCAGCGGCCAAACAATTTGTTGTGCGATGTTTTCCTTCCGCCAGGAACAGAATGCAAAGCAACGCAACGCACCTTCCTCCTCCTCGCTGCTGTCGGAAACAGCCTTCAATTTCTTCAGTTTCTTGCGCTCGTGCACGTCCAATTCTTCCTCCTCCTGTAGGGAAATTCAAGGGAAAAAAGGAAAATTGCAATATATTCAATACACACAACCACACACATCAATATATACATATATGCATGTGAATAGCATGTATATATATATACAGAGCGTACGCGCGCCTACAACAGACGTTGTATCAGCAGAGACGCAACGCAACGCAGTGCATGGGACTTACCTCCGATTCCTCGGCCTCGGAGTCCAGAAATTCGGCCATCGTAATAAATTAAATAATTAAACTATATGCTTAAAAACGAATTTAACTAAAATTAATGCACAATAAACGTCGCTTGTGGTGTCACAATAAAAAAAAACCCAAAGATGAAGAAGCAGAAGTGTCAGAAGTTGTGCGCCGCCGCCAGTGTTGGTAAGTGCGCGCCAGCGGCGTCTGTCGATAAATGGAGAGGAGTCCTATGCCCAGTGTGACCCTGCCAGTCGAATCTATCGGAAGAATACCGCAATATGTGCACGACCTGAAATATGTGAATGGTTGAAGTCATTCGCCTAAAAGGTAACAACAAATAACGAAGACCCTATTAATCACACCCCCGCACCCCACCCGGCCGCAATATTAGTTATCAATTCTAGTGCAAAAACCGCCCCCCTATCCGCCGGCCTCCATTTCTCAGAATTCCGCGAAAACTGACTCACGACTGATACATTGATTAGCTTCAGATCGTTTCCCATTCCCAGCCAGCGAACAACGCAGAAGGGTTATTTGGATGCTGCCCATGATGAAGACACCAGCCATCGCCTGGCTCCTCCTCCTTTCGGCTTGCGTCATCTGCACAGCAATCAATGACCAGGAGGAGTTCAACACCATTGTCAGTGGCGTGCGAAGTCTGGCCAAGATTGTGTCGGAATATAGGAGCGAGTTCGGCCACCAACTGAAGTTCGTAGAGCTGCAGAATGCCATCGAGGATGTGGACAAGTCCATGCTGGGCTACGGAGGCGCTGCAAAGAAGCGGCTGGATAAGGTGCGCAACTTGAAGAGCGCCTCCTACCTCACCTACCAGAAGTCCGCCGGCCAGGTCCTGGAGTGGTGTGTGGCCATCAACAGCACCCTCAATATATTCATTCCGCAGATAGGCTCCCAAAGTCTGGCGGAGCGTGACAAAACCATGATATGGAAGGTTATGGTCGATGCATTGCGACGCAGCCTGGACCAAACCTTTGTCTCGCTGGACACCTTCACGCACTTCCAGGAGCAGAGGAGCAGCCTGCAGGGGGAGTTGGATGCGATGGGGCAGGATTTGCGCGCCGATTTTGCTCCCAGCGGTTTCTACGGAAACCAGGCGAAGTCGCTGGAGGAGGCACTCCTAAAAAAACAAGCCTGGGCTATGGAAGTTTACAACGATATGGTTGCTGCACGCAAACGCTTGTCGTCAGAAGATCCTTACACCATTACTGGGGTAAACACGGTACTTACTACGCTTTGGAAATATGTTCTACAGAATTTTTATAAGGAAAGGGAGAGGCTGCAGGGGAAATCGTTGGATTTGCATAAGCTTGATTCTTCCCTAGTTGCGAAGGTAAGCAATGCTACCCAAATCGCGAAACAGGGCCTTGTGGTCCTGGACCAGGATAGAAACAACATGAAAGCCCTGGCCGAGATTATTTCCAGCGCAGCCAGCCAGGTAAGAAGTCTGGAGAAGACTGGTGTCCCCCAGCGATGCTAATTCCTTATTATTTTTTGCGTATTCAGAATCAGGAGCCGCTGATGAACAACCCAACACTCCAGGCTAATCTTGTTCCCGGCCTCCGGGACTTGGGAAACTTGTGCTTGGACTACAACATCTGGCGGGAACAGCGTGGAAGGGATTTGTCAACGCTACCGATATAAATTAACCATCTGAATGACTGAAGTTATCCGATGACCCGAAAGTCATTTGCCTTAAAGAAAATTATCTTAATAATAACATTGGCAGTGAACTAACAAGAATCTTAAAGAAACTCGTTAAAGTAGCTACATTTTCGGAATGATTTATTTATGAAACCGATTTACATGTATTCACCAAACTTAAACCAGTAATAAATTATTTTAATAACATATATTGCATAAAGCATTATTAATTTACGGTTGAAACCTGAATGGAACCATTTGTGCTTTTGTTTCCCTTCGAATGAATAGGACTCACATTTTGTTGGTATTAATTTAAACTTATCTAGGATTAAATACTTGGGGACGTATTACAATTAAATACCGTTACCAATTTTGAATGAAATTATGAAAAGGCCGGATACCAAGAGACAATACTATAAACGTTGGTATTTTGAAAATAAACTAGGGTCGCACTAAAGCCGGCAAAAGCTCTTATCAATTTTTACAGAATTTCATATTCATTAAAAATTAAATTGTATGTTCGAAATACTTAAACTATACTTTAAAATTACATTTTGGAGGACCCGCACAAGACTTTTCGAAATTATGAGCGCAAATGAAGTTAGTATTAAGTAGTGTGGTTTTGTGGGTATTTTTCCAAGTAATCGCCTATCGCGAAATGGCAGCACCGGCTTCACTGCAGCCGGCCACACCAGACGCAGGGTACACTGCGACCGAACCGCTACGACTAGCACAATTAGTATTTTTTCGTTCACCCCTAAGTTAAGCGCAAGGGCGACAAATTCTCCGGGCACAGTTCTCTACCCTCCCGAAATTCTGAAGTGTATTCCTTTGGCTACAGTTTCAAATTTCATCCGAAGCGGCATCGTTCTCCCGATAGGAAAAAGAAATTTCAAACACGAGTTAGAAGCACTCACTAGCGAAAAGAAACGGAACGAAAAGAAGAGCAAAAAAACGAGAGAAACTACAACAATTCCGGCGGCGGTTAGTTTTTGGCAGTGTGCGTGCAAGTGTGTGCCATTTCGCGTGTGTGATTCCATTCCTCCTTTTTTTTGCGGTGCTGGGTACTGTGGTTGTTGTTGCTGTTGCTGCTGCTTCTTCCGTTGCCTTCCACTTGGCCGGTGGCCCCCTCTCTTTAACCGGCTTACGGCTCCCGCGATTCGCGGTTCCAGGTTCCAGGCTTTGGAACAGCCGGCTCCAGCTACCAGCTGCCAGCTAGCTCTCTGCATTCCAAGTGCAGGGTCGCACACGAGTGGCACATCCAATATATGTGACAAGCCGAATCGCAACGCGAAACGCACAGCCAACCGATTAGGCAGAGGGATCGACGGCGGAAAAGGAGAGCGTCATGGAGCTAATCAATAAGCTGAACGGTGCATTCTGGAGCGAGCAGATCTGGCTGCCGCCGAACACGACCTGGGCGGAAATTGCGCCCGGCTCGCGTCCGGATGTGGTGCACGCCAACTACAAGGACCTCATCTGGCCAATACCGCTGGCAGCGGTTGTTATGCTGGTGCGCTACACCCTAGAGCGGTAAGTTTCCCCACACTCTCCTTCTCTCTTTCATTCCTTCCATTCATTTCCTCTGCCATGTCCACTCTCTCTCACGCACACACCCACATCCGCACCCACGCACTGGATGCACCATGTACAGTAAGCCAAAGAGTCCAACTTTATTCATAATTTTTTTTTTCGCCGCCAAACAACAAACATAACCTCACGTGGAAACGCCCAACATTTTACGGTATTATGTGTGTGTGTGTGTGTGTGTGGTGTGCATGCGTGTGCGTGTGCATTTCTGTGCTTGCGAGAGAGACGTTGTGGTTGTTGTTGTTGTTGTTGGTGTTACTGCCCTGCAACTTTATGTTTTCCCTTCCAACAAATAGCAAGAAGAAGAAGAAGAAGAAGACGTGGAAACCGAAAGCGCCGGCTGCAGTTTCCCATTTCCATTCAAACAGTAAATTCCCACAACTCCATGAGAAATCGAACTAACCCCCACCCCCCCCGTGCGCTTGTTTTCGTACTAATTGTTTAGTTAAAAGGGAAAAAATATATTTGTTTATAGTTCCAACGCCGGCGACTCCATGCGGCGCGTTTGTATGCACACATTTAAACAGTTACACAAACACATATAAATATCTTTGCACGAGATCGTAAATGGGAACAAACGCAAGCGCGCACGGTGGGTCAACGTTGGGCAAAAATTATTCCAAATCCAAATATATTTGAAAACCATTCTAAAGATCCAAAAAAAAGTAAAAAAAACAAAACTAAAAACAAGGGGGATTAATTCAAATTTGAATTTCATTTGAAGGTAACAATATTTGATCATTTGAAATTAATTGTGCAGATTAACAATGCCTTAAATTTCATTGACTTTATGGCCTCCTATATGCCCCTGATCAAAATCTGATATATACTAACTTGTCAGCATGATTCGATAAGGAAATTGTACTCTTCCAAGACTTTCGATCGGGAGCAAAAGTCGTCTGGTTGAGTTCCTTCAGCACAAATATTGCTCTCACCTGACCTGATTACAGGGTCAGCAGGTACTTACAGGAAGGAAAGCTTCTTTAAGAGTACCGAAATGTGTACCGAATTTGAATTGCAGAGTATTCTTTCGGACTCTTGGTTTCCTCCCTTATAAGGAATACAAATGAGCTGTTTTTAAAATGTATGTGAAATGAGATAAGATAAATCGTTTCATCGATGTTAAACACATCCAAGTTTGACCAAGTTCCGTTCCCATAAGATAAGGTACAACGTGTGTGCAGTAGGTACTCGTCATGTTTGTAGTTTAAAGATTTCGATTACAAGATTTTGAGGAATAGAGTGGCTTTGAGGGTTTTATTTTGTTATCACGACTCACAATCAAAATACTCTGTTTCTCCGTAAATGGCGAATTTGCGAATTTTTATTGATTGGCCAATTTGGTAATTTTCCTATGACACTCGGCACACGGCATTTTGGCCAAGAGCATTTTCGCCGCTTTTCAGGCCAATTAACCTGAAGCGTCGTTTGGCTTCGAATTTTCAAATAGATGTAGATGTAGATGCTCGCTGGCCCAGCACGAAAAACTGTAGTAAAAACAACGACGACAACGAGGACGGCACTTATGGATACTTTCGTTGTCGAGTTGTTGTTGTTGAGTCGAGTGTGTTGTTGTATTTGCGTGCGGTTTGCGTGCAGTTGCAGTTGCATTTGCATGTACAATAGTTGTAATTCACAAATATTATTTGCAATATTTCCAGTGCTCTTAATTTGCCACAAACACACTCAAACTGGGGTGTAAAAATCTGACGTACCCCGCACCACATCACATCACATCAAACCACAAAGTAATGTCAAATGTCACAAATAAAGTGGCGCTGAAAACGAGTCTGGCTCACACATTGCCACAAAACCTTGGTGTTTTTGTTGCATTGTTTATCAAAAATAATTAAACAATTATTTCCGTGTACTTACATGAAATTCTTCACTCAAAAGAAGAGTTTTCTTCCAAAAATTCCACTTGAAATTCAACAAAAATTGCCAATAATCAATTTAAACCAAAACAAACTATTCGATACTTCAACATAAGTACAGTCGATATTCCGTAACTCAAACCGCCATTTCTTATAGGGATTAGTCGTGTTGCAATAATTTCTAGATTATTTAAACATTTAATTTCTTTGAATTCATCATGTTAGCCTCTTTAATTTAATACTGTTAGTTATAACAAAGAAAAACAAACCAACAACCTTTTAATAAACAAACTTTTTTAAGTACTAGTTAAATAGTTACATTTACTTAAAGCAAATACCGAAGATTTTACATTTTGCGGTTATTCTTATTCTGAAAACTAAAATTAATTTGAATCGAGTTTGATTTATAGAATTTGGTCTGTTTTTCGGTTCATGTGTGCTGGCGTTTGTTTTCCTTTCGTTCTCTGATCTTTCGGTGGTTTTAGTTTTGTTTTTGTTTTTGCTCCATGCATATGTATCTGTATCTGTATCTCAATGAGACAAAAGCAAATCTGTTTCATGGCAGACCACTTTGGTGATTTTTGGTGTGTGGTTTGGTTTCTTCTTCTGCTCGATAGAGTAGAGTTTATGCTTCTTAAACGAGAATTGGCCTTCAAGGCCGCTTTTGGAATTTCGGACGCGTCTCTCTATTAACATTCATTGAATGGCAAAAGTCAGAGGCGATTCACCTCGATTCGATTGGATGCGATTGGATTGGATGGAGTTTTCAGTGGATGTGGAGGTGAAGGTGGAGCAGATGGTGGAGCTCGCCCATGCCCATGCACTTCACACCCAGCCAGGCAGCACGGCACCTGGAACCGCCGTCAAGCCACCACCGCTCCACGAAATACTGATAAGATTTGTGACAAGATTTACGTATAGAACTTGATAATAATGCCCAGTGCCTCCGATTGTCTTTCACCGAACCCGCGGATGACTGTTCCCCATCGAGGGATTGGTATTTGTTTCTCGTTTTTTTTTTTGCTGTTTGTTGTCCAAGTGTCGTCAACAGTTTTCTTTAGGGGCTCCGACAGTGAGTCATACTGCGCGGGGGCTTTGCCAGTTTTTCCAAATATGCGGACACTTAATGGCTCCCCCGAATGGCCTTTCCTCCCTTATAGCCAACTATTTCACAGATACTCGCCCTCACACTTCGGAACTGGGTTTTTATTGCAGCAGACCAAGAGAAATACTAAACAAGAAAGGAAGGCTAGCTTCGGTACCCGAAGCTTAGAATACCCTTGCAGGCTAGTTGCTTTCAACCCGTTCAATCGTTTGTATGGCAGCTATAGGATATAGTTATCCGATGTTTGGGTTTTTAAATTTCTAAAAAGGCTTTACTGTCTATGAAAACTGTTTTTCTCAAGAATGAAATAATTGTCTTGAAAAACACCAGAGTTATGCTCAATGACCCATTTTCTCCCATCGTTCATATGGCAGCTATAGGATATAGTGGTCCGATTTTGATGAAACTTTCAGGATATTTTGAAATAACTATTAAATAGAGTTTTCCAAGAAATAAATAAATTATCTGTAAAAATGGCGAAATTTTGGAACTTTTTCCCAATCGTTCCTATGGCAGCTATGTGATGTAGTGTTCCGATTCCGGCCGTTCCGACTTATATACTACCTGCAACAGATTGAAGGGTCGGTGCAAAGTTTCAGCCCGATAGCTTTAAAACTGAGGGACTAGTTTACATAGCAACCGACAGACGGACAGACAGACAGACAGACAGACAGACAGACAGACGGACAGACGGACAGACGGACAGACGGACAGACGGACATGGCTAGATCGACTCGGCTGGTGATGCTGATCAAGAATATATATACTTTATAGGGTCGGAAATGTCTCCTTCACTGCGTTGCAAACTTCTGGTCAAAATTATAATACCCTCTGCAAGGGTATAAAAAAGGCCACAGTTGGGGTTGACGGAGTAGTTTTGCTAAAACAATTTCTCCCAAAATCGAGTTAAATTTCTCTGAAGTATTTTGTGATAATTATTTATCATTTCCGGGCATTTTTATTTAGGGGTTGTTAGATAAGGGGTGTCGGTTTGAGTGATTTTATCCCTGAGTTACCTTAAAAAAATTGTTAATTTATAAACATAAAAATTTATTAGAATAGCTTTTTATTAGAGCTAACTCTCGTTTCAAACTGATCTTTTATTTATATTTATTATAAATATTATATTGGCTGTTCTGCAAATTATTTGAAATCTAACTAGAATTTAATTGCTTCGAGTAAGAACTTTCGCTGCCTTTGAATTGGTGGGAAATGCTTATCGCACAGAGATTAGGGATTATTAGATACCGGATTTGCTCTTGAGTTGTAGATAACGATTTATGAGTGCGCTATTTCTTTGGCCCCCGGTGTGAGAGTGTGAGAGTGTGAATGTAGTTATGCTGAAGCTTTTGCTTTGCGTTCGGCTTTGCTCAGCGATACGTAATCACTAAGAGGCGACCCTCGAGCTCTCGGCTGCTCTATTATAGTGCGATAAAATTTCAGGTTAATTATTTTAATGGCTCACATGCACAACAATCGCACGCACACAGCCAACGCGAGTGCCCTCACACAGATACTCGGCCCAGAAATGTACTCAATTGCCAGAGCTTTTGCATGGGGGTCTTCCCTACATCCCAAGCCACATTTTATCACTTAAAAAAAGAGAAAAGAGAAAAAAAATAAAAAACACTCCAACCTTTAGTTGGGCCATAGAAATTCCAGGAACATTCATCTGGTTCTTTGCGCCATTCCAAAAATAAACCGAAACGAAACGAAACCCGTTTCTTCCTCCTCCTCGTCCAGAAACGCGGTCAGTCCATACCAATTGCTTATCGCGCTTACCGATTGCCACATTCAACGGCGGCCGTAAAAACCTCTAAAAGAACTGAACAAAAAATAAAGTAAAAAAATAAAAGAAATTAAAAAACGCACGTGCTTCCACGCACCAGCTGAATGGGAGGCCAAGAGGAGGGGGGGAACACCTGGTCAGGTGGGCAGCGGGCATTTGGCATCGGGCAGGGGAATCGATTCGAGTGCAATGCGTTAAATGTCCAATTAGCACCTCATTCCCCTTGCTGCTCTCCTCGGACAATCAAAGAGCTATCGATAAAGTTGAAATCCCAAAGAGTTGCCACCAAAACTGGGTTTACCATTATGAAAATTCACGAACTTCTTTAAATATTTGCATTAATTAAGATGCAAATTTTAATAATAAAGACTAATAAATTAGTTCTGAAACAACTGCAAATAGTGAATAGGAACAATTGTTTATATTTATAACATGTACAAAGTTTACAATAAAAGGTTTTACAAATATCACAAATTATTAAAAAGTTTTGTTTGAAGTTAATTTGCTAAATTCCAGAATTAAGTTAAAGTTATTTTAGAGCTAAAATTGTTTGAGAATAAAAAATCATTACTAATATAATAATTCCAAGAATATTAAGCCTTACTAGTTTCCTTATAAAAGATTTGGCGGAAGTGTGTTTATATCAAACCATTAAAGAAAAATAAGAAAAATTCGGCATAAAGTTAAGCCAAAGTTACGCCAGAGTTAGCCATGAAAAATCCGTTTTAAATCTGAGAATTTCCCATGACTAAAAGTTCGATTAGCAAAGATTACCGGCGATAAGATAGCCATAATTTCGGTTTAAATTAATTTCCCAACCCTTACAAGCTGCAATCGAATTGAAATAGAGTGCGTTGTATAGATTAAAGAAATAATGTGTACTTTCGCGAAAGGAATTCTCGTAGTCGCGCTGACTAATGGCGCTTATGCTAAATTCCATCTGGCAATCGGACATGAGTCACCCGAGAAGCATGGTACCCAAGTCGGGCCACATTCGGCGCAGCCGAGAGATATACCATATACGACATACCACATGCGAATATATATATTTCTGTATAGGACTCACTTGTGCTAATCGCACAATCGCCGGCCCGGCTTGCGTGTTGTATTTTCGTCAACAAGCTCAAATAATTCGCCAAACAACAGGCGACACATGTAGTTGTTGTATACCTACTATATATTTATATATATATTTGTATATATGACCGGCTCGATTGGATGTAAAATCTTATTTCACTTGCTGATAACAGCCGGCGAATAATTGAGAGATTGCGAGCCACTGCGGGCAACTGCAGTCCATTGCACCCTGACACTGGAGTACACATTATACATTAAAAATAGCTCCCAACTCCAGCGAAAAATTGCAGGTCTCGTTTCTTTATCGCAAATTGTCAATTCGATCGGCGAAATAATACGATTTTCCAGCACAACACTCATTACTCGCACGCCAAGTGCTTTAAATTGTATAATTGCATAAATCGAAATTGGGTTTTAACGATCGGATATAGCCTATCAATTGGTTTTTGGGCACCCTTTGCAATTTCCACTGAATTAAAGCTTGATTTGATTTTAATTTTCCGATTAGAATTTCCAACAAGCGAATCTTGAGAAATTGTATTGAAATTGGGGATTGAAGAGCAATACTTGAAATATGCTTTCCTCAGCAAATGTCTGCTTATTCATAATTATTTTCATAAAACATTAATATTTCTAAAGTTTATTTGGATTTTAAGAAACCTTTTCTATATTTCCAATAGTAAATATTAGCATTTCAAGACAACAAAATATATTTGACTGAGGTTTGGCAAAATCCATGCAAATCCTGATTCAGGATAATCAAAAGTTGTAAATTTAAAGTTCCTCATCCATTCCTAAATTTTTGTTCCTGAACTGGGGTAGTAGCCAGCGCTGCCGATCCGCCTCCGCCTCCTGCCCCTGCTCCTTCTCTCCCACCTCAAGGACAAGGAAGAGCTCGTATTCCTCGTTATTTGCCTGCAGGCGGTCGCGCAGATAGTCGAGGAACTCCGCCTCGGAGCCCAGGAGCTGTGGCCGGCGCAGTTTCGAGTCCAGGTTGTAGTAGTTGCCCTCGATGCAACGCAGGGCCATCCAGTGGCGCATCTGGAAGGGCAGGGGTACATAGCTGCCGAGGGTGACTTGGGAGGGCACGTTCAGGATGAACCCAAAGATGGCCTCTAGGTCCAGGTAGCGTGGATCGCGCCTCCGATCGAACCAGATAGCCTCGCAGTGGCGCTGCTCCAAGGCGTACATGATCACGTTGATATCGTAGTTGCCCCAGCCGAACCACGAGCGATGGGGATTGAGCCAGTAGCGTGGCGTTAGTTTGTAGCAATACTCGTCCAGCTGCGACTTGGTGAACATGTCCTGTCCCTGGAAGAGATTGTTCAGCGCATGCAGGCCGCACAAGTGGCGCGACTGCCTCTCATGGTAGATCCCGGGGAGTCGCATGGCCGGCTTCCAGCTCTGGTAATTCTCCCGCGGCTGTCGGAGATCGAGATCCCCAGCACTGGTCACCATTTTAGAGTTTGGCCTTGAAGGAGTGAGTTCGAATTTGAGTTCTAATATTACTTTGATTAACAAAAGTCTCCCGGAGAATATGTATTTTCAAACTGAATCTGTGATTTATTATGCAAGGGCATTTAATTATTAAATAAGTTCTGAAAGTCAACCAGAAAGCAGGCTATATTTAATTGATCAACAAAAACAAAAAAAGAATAAAGCATCTGCTTTCTAAGCATGACGTTAAAGTTCACATCGCTATCTCTGAATATAAATAAAAAACAAGGGAATATTCAATTAGAAAAACTCAACAGACTTAAGGTCTAAAGTCGACAACGAAAACTCAGTGATTTTTATATATCTCTATTGAATATTCTTTAATGGCCATAGGAAATAAACTTAGGCTTAACCTTTGTCGCCGCCGATAAATAATAAACCCAATTCGGTGCGTCACACTTCCAAATGACGCACTCGATCGACTCCTCCGTATTTTCGGTTAAACTTCAATTTGGAATCATTTAATTTGGTTTTACACACGCACCCCTAGCCATATTAAATTAACCGGCACCCCTCGCCCGATAATTCACTTTCCCATATATTTTCTATAGCCCTGAGAATTGGTAATTCATAAATTGTCAACAAATTAGGGAGGGTCGCGGAATCAATCAACATCAAATCCGACAAAATCAAATGCGGGTCCCCCCCAATCACAATCGCAATCACAATCACAATCCTTTATGCATTAATTCAATTAATTATAGTCGACACCACATACGACTTCAGATGCCACTTAAACTTGAACTTCTGAGCCGCCAGCTCGAATTCTGAATTCAGAATTAAATGTTGTAATTTAAATGGCCCTTCGTTGGGTTTGGGTGTTGTTCTTCCTCGAATTTTATTTTTACTTTTTTTTTCAAATGTGTGTTCTGCATGCGAATGAGAGAAGCCAAATAGCAACTTGAAATGCCGGAGATGTGCTGAAAGCGATGGTGGATTTTGGGATTGGGATTGGAATTGGGATTGGGATTGTTCGATTCCTCGTTACCATTGGCAAATTCACTTCCGAAAACGGCGAGCTGGCTAATTGTTTATGCATGTAGGGGTTTGTCCAGTGGGGAGGAGGAGCGTGCGCTCGAGGAGCACCCGAACCCAAAAGTCCACACCTGATACCTCATAACTGATACCTTTCCGAGATTCCCGCCCAGTTGCCATGCTCCACACGTGCCAGACGTTTTCTGGGGACGGGCCCATCGAGAATTCCAATGAAAAATCCCAACACAAAAATTAAATAAAATAAAATAAAATAATAAACAAACAAAATCGCGAAATGTTTCCGCAATGGGTGCCCGTCCATACATAATTAGTAATGTTGAAAGTGTATATAGGAATAATAGGAACTATAAAGCTTCTTGGCACATCACAATGCTGTCGGGTTTCAGGGTAATCAAATGCGGTAACTAAAATGTTAATGAATTCAAAGGTGGATCTTGAGTTTGTAAATTTACTATGTGTATCATTTTAATTTATAATTAATGGAATACTTACCATGTTTCTTTACTTCTATAGTAATACCAATTCTTGAATTCCGATTTCACAATCTCAGCCCGAAAGTTTATCACTCACTTTCGCAGTTGCCAGCTATCTTACACGTTCCTGCTATCACGATATCCAACTCATTTGGCCATTTTATAAATAGCTCTTGCCCTAATCTCAATGCCTTGGCTTATGTATTTTCAGTTTCTGGATTTCGCCCATCGGCAAATCGCTGGGCATACGTAGTTCTAGACCTAAGAAAGCAGCAAATGTTCCTATTTTGGAGACGGCCTACGCCAAATCCACGCGATTGGACAACAAATGGGTGAGTGCCAATGTTCAATGTTTGATGCCAGCAAACATGTGATTAATTGTGTTTTTAACCAAATAATAGTTGGCTCCGCTGGCGAAGCAAACGGACATGTCCGAGCGCCAAATTGAGCGTTGGTGGCGCCTCCGAAGGGCCCAGGACAAGCCGTCGACGCTGGTGAAGTTCTGCGAGAATACCTGGCGCTGCCTGTACTATCTGTACAGCTTCATCTTTGGCGTGATTGTGCTGTGGGACAAGCCCTGGTTCTGGGATGTGAAGAGCTGCTGGTACGGCTATCCGCATCAGGTGAGTGAGCGAGGTTGCTCTCACTGAATCCCGAATGAATTCCTCGTTTAATTGCAGTCGATTAGCAACGATATCTGGTGGTACTATATGATTTCGATGTCCTTCTACTGGTCCCTCACCGGCACCCAGTTCTTTGATGTGAAGAGGAAGGACTTCTGGCAGATGTTCATCCATCACATGGTCACGCTCCTGCTGATGTCGCTCAGCTGGGTGTGCAATCTGCATCGCGTCGGTTCCCTGGTGCTGGTCGTCCACGATTGTGCCGACATCTTCTTGGAGGCCGCTAAGCTGACCAAGTATGCCAACTACCAGAAGCTCTGCGATGCCATCTTTGCCATCTTCACGGTGGTGTGGATTGTGACGCGCCTGGGCTTCTATCCTCGCATTATCTACAGGTGAGTGTGCGTGAGGTGGAAATGGAGCGAAGCGAATCCTTTCCCTTGGTTAACCCCGATGCCCTGTTACTCACCGATACTCCCACCATCCCCCCGGCTATAGCTCGTCTGTGGAAGCACCGCGCATTCTGCCCATGTTCCCAGCCTACTACATCTTCAACTCATTGCTTCTGATGCTGCTCGTCCTGCACGTCATCTGGACATACATGATTCTCAAGATCGTTGTCGACTCTCTGCAGAAGGGTCTGGTAAGTGCTCGACTCGGGTTCTATTCCCTGACATCCATTTCCAGTTAATAGTCAACTGAATCCTTCTAAAAAAGTAAAACACGCTTATTATTTATATTGGTTAATTATTTTGTCATACGAGTATCTATGATTTTGTTTTGTTAATTACATTTACTTTGTTTTTACTTAAATTTAATTGTTCTTGAGATTCAGTTATAAATTTTGTAAATCTGTGAAAAACTCGAAAGTTCCCCGACCAACTGGAACCACTAATATTTATCCAATCAATACTAATGTATATCCCTTGCCTTTACAGATGTCCGGCGACATTCGTTCCAGTGATAGCGAAGATCTCACAGATAGTTCGGAGAATGCGCGCCTGGCCAATGGATCGGCGCGCAAGAGCAAGGCATCGAACAACAGTGCCGGGGCAGGTGGAGCAGCTGGAGCTGGTGGAGAAGTCATCCAGCGCAAGCCCAACAGCGGCAGCAACCACAGGAGCGATCCGGCAGGTGGAGCAGCGACGGCGGCTCAGTAGACTGGAGCCCGTCCTTCAACTCAAGGAGGAGAAGCGCCACTCCGGAGTGCAGAGGTGGGGGATTGCCGGTCGGGGTCCCGAGGAGCAGGAGAAACAACAGCAAAAAAAAAAAACAAACAAACAAAGCAACCAACCAACAAGAAACAACAACAAGAACACCCCCCCCACACACACACCCTCCAACACCAACACACTCCCCACACACCACACACCACACACACACACACACACACACACATACAAAAACCAAACCAGTTCAGAACGTTTTTATGTTAATTATTATTTTTTATATATATTAATTTTTTTTTAAAATAACAAAAAAAATGAGAAAACCAAAAGAGAAATTTCAATAAAAGCGAGAAAAATTAATGCGTAACGACTTACCAACTTACCAACTTGTCTATCGTTGTTAACTATCAAATATATTATATATATGTATATTATATAAATGCCTCACGGTTTTGTGTTGTTGTTTTGCTTAACCAAAAACATAATGGCAAAAGCAAGCAAATAAAGTTGTAAACAAGTAACCAATTTCAAATAATAATTGCTAAGCTGAGATACGTTAACTTCACCAAAACGAATCGGAACTTCGGACTGTGGGACTAAAAAACCAAAATCGCTTGACAACAATTCACCAAAATGGAATTAGTGTAATGGCATTCGCATAGAGAGAAAACAACAGAAGCAGTTGCAAAAATAGTAGACGAAAACTATTGTAAATATTGTACTTGTATGTTTCCTTATTTAATTAATAAATTTATGCAAAAACAAATTACAACCACCAAGCAGCAGAGTGTTTCGAAAAGAAGAGGGACGGCACTATCCGGAGGTTAGGATAGAAGAGATCTACAAATATATAAAATAACTTGTTTTTTAAATATATATTAATAATGGAAATTGGAAACTACTATAAGATTTGTATTATTTTGGTCTAATGATTTTTTAAACGGTTCGTAAAGTTTTTGGAAATTTGTCAATTGTTTTTTATTACTGTCTAGGAAATATTTCCATTACTTTTTTTTATGATTAATACATATAATTTTTAGTATGTGTTTTACAAGGAAAATAATTGAAAAAAAATAGTTTTACAACCATTAAACTTAATACGTACATAAACATAATTACCGCTATAAAAAAATGCTATTTATTGCTATTTATGCTGATTAACTGATATTACTTTCAGTATTTATAGACATCTATATAAAAAAGCTTGATTTTAAAATCCTTATATTTACCGCCTAAGAAATATCGATCTCATATTGCTTATTGACTGTACATACACATATATCGTATATCGATAAGTGCACCATATGCCCGAAGAGGTTCCATCCCTAGCCGGCTGGTTAGAAAGAGATGGCCATAGATATAACCTGTGGTTCCAGCTGATATCTGTTTTTGTTATTTCATAATACATATTGGTAGGGATAAAGGGCAATAAACAAAGCGGAATGCAGAGCACGAGAAGCACAAAACTACTCAGCCTGGCCAGGCGGCTCATCCAAGTCCGAGCAGCCTCCCAGGAGGCGGCAGGGGGATTGGGAACGAAATCTACGAAGGAGTCCGCAGCCTCTGAGCAGACCACGCACTTCGGCTTCCAAACAGTGAGGGAGAGCGAAAAAGAGCAGAAGGGTAGGTTCTGCCAGTTTCCATTCCCAAACCCCCCCAGGATTAACTCCCTTTTGCCTTTCCAGTCCACGAGGTCTTCGAACAGGTGGCCAACTCCTACGACATGATGAACGACGCCATGTCCCTGGGCATTCATCGGGTGTGGAAGGACATGTTTGTGGAGCGACTTGGCCCCACGCACGGAATGAAACTGTTGGACATGGCCGGCGGCACTGGAGACATAACCTTCCGCTATCTGAAGTATCTGGCCAATCAGCCAAATCCCCAGAACCGAGTCAGCCATGTCACCGTGTCGGACATCAATCAGCACATGCTGGACGTGGGCGAGGAGCGGGCCAGGCGCCTGGGCCTGACCACCGAGCGACTGCCCAACACCTCCATCGCCTGGCAGTGCGCCGATGCCGAGAAGCTGCCCTTCCAGGACGAGAGCTTCAACGCGTACACCATTGCGTTTGGGATCAGGAACTGCACGCATGTGGATAAGGTGAGAGCGGGGAGATAATAAATAATAGAATAGATTTATTTTAAATAAATTATGTATCCAATTTTGGATCACTCCAAAATAAAAGGGAAACTAGTTTTACAGGTTCTGAAATTCTATGTTAGTTTTTCTATTCATTATAATATTTAATTATTAATGAATTTAATATATATATGTATATATTTTAAGGTACTATCTGAGGCCTACCGAGTGCTCCAGCCGGGCGGACGCTTCATGTGCCTGGAGTTCAGCCACCTGACCAACGAGACGATGCAGTGGCTCTACGACCAGTACTCCTTCCAGGTGATACCGCCGATGGGCCAACTCCTGGCCGGCCAGTGGCAGGCGTATCAGTATCTGGTGGAGAGCATCCGGCGCTTTCCCAAGCAGGATCACTTCAAGGCAATGATCGAGACGGCCGGCTTCGAAATGGTGTCCTACGAGAACCTCACCCTCGGCATTGTGTCCATCCACTCGGGATTCAAGCTGTAGTTGGGAAATCGTTCCCCTATTTGTGTTGATTTTTATTTAAGTTTTGATTTCTATATGCTGCGCACGTAGGGCAGCTCATAAATCGAATCGAATTGCAGCTCTTCTGGCGGTGTGTTTACATTTTTGGGGTTTATGGCGGCGGTTACATGTGCCAAAAAAAGTACAGAAATAAAACCAGATATAATTGATGGCATCTCCGCAAGGCCTGGGAAAGACCTTGGGTTCCATGCCAGACCCAAATCGATGTCCCGCCGATAAACATTAACAAAAAATAAAAGCAAGACAAAACCCAAGCAAAACTTTGAAATCCAATTGAAATTCCAAAACGCTCTGCGGTTGGGTTTCCAAAAAAAGTGAAAATCAATGTAGGCTAATTGAAAGTTCATTTACGGTTAGTGTGTGATATAAGGCACCATACATATATGCGAGTATATACTTGTTCGATCCCTGCCCCAGTGGCTATCAAATTTAGTGCAGGTGAAATTTATGCGTGTGAATGTTGAATTTTAACGAATCAAATCGTCGAAATGCCATCCAAAATAATGCTAATTGGTAATTGTTTCTTTAGGGTTTTGCTTTTATTACAATTATGCTTTCACCTGGCGAATAATGGAAGCTAATGCCTAGCTGGCAACTGTACCTGCAAAATTTAAATGAAATATCTTTAAAAGTATTTAAATAATAAATATTATTAGATGCCTTTGGAGATCTTTAAATGCATTTCCTTCGAATGTTTTTATTGGATAAACATCTTAACTATATAAACTATATATAAGTTCAGCAATTAAATGATATGTTGTAATTTGCAATTTGCATGGCTTACACTTTTTTGGACAGTGTACAGCCTTGGCTGACTTATGTAAGCGGCCATAAATGGGCATCTGGCATCGTTGGACACTTTTGATTTGTATCTAAATTGCAGGCAAATCATAAACCTTCGCCCCATCTCCGGCTACCGGCCACCGGCTACCGAAAGTGAAAAGAGCCGTCGCATTAAAAAACTAAAATAAAACACCAACAGCAACAAATAGTTAAACAAATGAATAAAAAATAAACAACATACGGAACATGCAGGCCATTGAAAGCAAAAGTTTTGTGCGTGCAGAAACGTGCGACGCATGCGTAGGTGGACTCCGCCGGAGTTGGTCAGTTTTTAGTGGCTTTGCAGTGGCACGAAGATTACAATTTCCATACTAGACTGTATACAATTTAATTATATAAATATGAACAGATTTAATTCTCTATTCTTTATAGGGATAAGTGTTTTAATTTAGCTTTTCAGCAAATATAAATTGAGATATTTATTGAGGTATAATTCGGTGTTAGCATGGCTTTTTATAAATTCAATTAAATAAATTGCCTTAATTAAATTTTTTTAAATATTTCTTTACTGTTTATATAATATTCTAAAAGTTTTTAATAGAACTCAATATTTGTATTTCCCTTTTTTAATTTTGAACACCCTCTTTATGTGCATTTATAAATATGTAAACTTTTCCAAACTATTTATTTATTTTTATCATTTTTAATATTTGATATATAATTTT
>JAJJHY010001290.1:9705745-9718827 GCA_021224005.1 Drosophila setifemur
GCAGCCAGTCCAGCCCCTGCAGCCAGTCCAGCCCCTGCAGCCAGTCCAACCCCTGCAGCCAGTCCAACCCCTGCAGCCAGTCCAGCCCCTGCAGCCTGTCCAGCCTCTGCAGCCGGTTCAACCTCTGCAACCCATCCAACCCATACAGCCCCTGCAACCGGTGCAACCTCTGCAGCCGGTGCCACCATTCCAGCCTCAGCAACCTCTGCAACCCGTTCAGCCCATCCAACCCACATTGACTTTTGGCGTGCCTGCTCCCACGGCTCCGGCGGTTGATCTTCCGGCCATTCCCCAGTTCCCCCAGTTTCCAGGCTTTCCCACCTTCACCTTCCAGCCTGCCCAGCCTGCCCAGCCGGCGCAGCCAGCTCAACCGGCGATTCCTGCCCGGCCAGCTCAGCCCCAGCCAGCTGCCCCCGAGGCACCCGAGGTGCCACAGATCCCTGCAATTCCCCAGATCCCAGCTATTCCCCAGATTCCCCAGATTCCGGCCATACCCCAGTTCCCGAACATTCCCCAGTTCCCCGGAGTGCCGCAGTTCCCTGGAGCTCCGCAGTTTCCCGGAGCACCGCAATTCCCCGGCTTCCCTCAGATTCCGCAGTTTCCCCAGGCTCCAGCCGCGCCCTCGGCTCCATCGGTACCATCGGTGCCTACGATTCCCACGATTCCCACGATTCCCACGATTCCCTCGTTTCCCCCGCTGCCCGCCTTCCCCAATCCGCCGAACACCAATCAGTTCTTTCCGGGAGCGCCACAGCCACCCCTGCCGCAGCAACCACCCACTTTTGGTCAGCCCGAGTCGCAGTTCCCCGGCGGAATTGTCCCCCTCCCGGGATCCCAGCCCGTGCAGCCAGAGTCTGGAACGGGAATAGCCTCGCCCCAGATCCCGCAGTCGCCACAAGAGCCACAGGAGCCAGAGTCGCCAGCCCAGCGACCCACTCAGCAGCCCTGGAAGCCGGTCTTTTACCAGCCACCCAGCGAATCCTCGCCAGCTTCGCCCAACCGGCCATCCGTCACCCTGCTGCCACCCTACGGCAGTTCGCCAGCCCAAGGTTAGTTATTAATTTTTTAATTCTTTAAATATTAATAAAACTTTATAAATTATATATTTAATATTTTATTTATAANTTGTTTTTAATTAAATATTAAAAGAATTAAAAAAGAACTTTTGCCAATGCAATTCTTTAAGAAAGCTATTTTTATCCGAATAATAAAATAATCAATTTTATAAAAAATATACTTTCAATCTTCAACCCATAAAAAAGCCAACTGCAACCATATTTTAAAGTTAATTAAATGTTTTTAATATTCAAATAATTTTAATATTAAATTAATTTCATATGATTCAAATAATTTTGAATCTTAATTAAACTTTATTACACGTTTTTAATTTCCCCCTTTTTTTTAACCGAATATATCTATAAAATATTTTGTTGCATTTTATTTTCCAGGCTATCTTCCCCCAGCTGGTTCCCAATCCCAATCCTCGGCTTTAAGTTCGAGCAGCGCCGGCGTGGGCAGTCAGGGAGGAATCTTTGACCAGCTGAGTGACGCGGAGCTGGAGCACATCTTCGCCCAGGCCCATCTCGCCCAGCAGCAGCATCATCATCAACAACAACAACAACAACAGAGCCACAACTACCACCACTACTAAGCACAGCTAAAACAGAAAATCATTCATCTAGGGACTTTTACAAATTTTTTTTTTGTTTTTTTTTCGACATGCTTTTGTTTGTATTGTAAATTATGTTATTATTAAATAAGTTATTTATCAAAAATTAATGGGAGTTGAATTTTTTGGGTGGAATTATTAAGAGATTGTGTTTAAACCTTTAATTTAAAAAAATTGTGAATCAATTTTAACCATTAACGTGGTTGTAATTTGGGATGTTCCTTTGATTTAATGTACCAGGCGAACCGGAACACCTAGCCATTGACTAACTATACAATTTTTAATTATAATCTTAAATTATGGGATACTTCCTTTGAATCTTTAAATTCAAAAAATATTAACCACCTTTTGGAGCTTATTTTGGCTTATAAATTTAACCAATACCAATACGTTGTTGTAATGGAAAATTACATTTAGTCACTGAATGGGATGTTTCGTTCATTTAATGTACTTAAAACTTTAAATTAACGGACTTTTATTATTTAGATGCAAGAAAGTCTTAAAAATATTGCATACTTTTTAGGGAGCTTCCACATAATTGTTTGGCTTCTAAAAAATGAATCGATTGATCTAGTGTTTTTTGTTTTAATTCTTAAAATAATATCGTAAACATTAAAGCCGCATAATACAAATCGGCTATATCCTATAGCTGTTGCTATACAGAAGATCAAACGGTTTTGGGGGCAACAGGTCTGCTCCTAAGCTAGCCTTTCTTCATATTTTAAATATAACATATATTTATTACATATGATTAATACAAAATAAAATATGAATGTAATAAATCTCAAAGAGGATTAACGTTTTCCCCAGTGTCCGTTCATATGTATATTTGTGAGTAGGCTGGATTTAACCTTACAAAGGGCAGAATCAACAGTTGGTGAGCCGCACACAATGGCCAGAAATTCGGGATGTTGTGGGAGGGGGAGGGGAAGGGGGAACTCTCGATTTGGCTGGGAAGCCAGCAATTGTATTGGCATTTGGCATTTGGTATTTGGTATTTGGCATAAGTCACGGACAGGCACGCACAAACACTTGTGCACGCACTTCTGCCGCTGTAGTGGTATTACGTATACGCAATGTGTGTTTGTGTGCGCACGTTGCGTATGAGCACTGTTGAACGCCGAACTTCTATTCTTTGTTGCCCGCACCCACCCGACCACCTCCCCAAATGACAGCATTTTTATCGTGCTTCGGCTGCCAGAATACCCGAGGATGTGCACTGAGCGAAAACTTTAAACTGGTCATTGGCATTTGACATTTGTTTATGTGTTGGACACTTTTACGTTCTTTCCAATTTAATAAACTAAATAATAGTTAAAAGTTTTATTTTATACATTTAAATACATATAGTTGTTATAATATATATATTATTATCTGGGGTTTTTAATATTTATATTCACATATGTTGTGTGAAATTCTATTATTAACATACTTTGCAATACTTTCTCAATAATTTCTATCAAACTTTGAAGCCCCTGAAATCCGTAATAGATTCAAAAATCTTCCACCCCTTCCTCGCAGTGCAGAACTGGGATGCTGTTGCTGGTTGTTCGCCTTTGTCGGCGCTACTTTGGGCTCCAGTCGCAGTTCGCATCTGAAGGCGCCCGCAAGTAGGTTACACATTTTTTCACAACTGCCTGGAAATTAAACCGCATCACTGGCCAGGGATCTGTCCCAGCTCTCCGTTCCGTTCATCCGATCCAATCTGTGTGACTAATCTCCAGAGTAAGTGGAACTAACACCCAATTTTTCGAATGGGTCAAGTGTTGTTTTCTCTCATTTTATGGGGATTACGGGGTGTGCTCGTGCTCCAAGTGGGGGGTGTGTCATGGTTTCCGGATGGAGAAGGAGTAGGAGGGGGAGTGGGAGGGGGAGCTGGAGGAGGTGTGTCATTAGTGCAACGAGCGTGAAAACGTTGAAAGGTGAAAAGTGAATTGAGAGAGTTAACGCCTAATTGAGTTATAGACAAAGGAGCCGTTCTCCATGTACACATTTGCATACCAACAGAAAAGAGAAAAGTATTACTTTGGATACCTTGAACTTTTAACTTGTGAAGATTACTTATTTAACTGGAAGTAATTAAATTATAGGAAATTTGTTACAGGTGGAAATTCGCATATTTAAAGCATTCAATTGTAGAAGCAACAGGCTGTTGTCAGCCATCATTACAACTTAAGCTGTAAAGGTAAAAGAAAATTCAAATTTACTAAGGATTTTTCAGTCATTCAATTAAAAAAATTAAAAATAAACTAGATGGATTAGATTAGAACACATTTACAATATTCAAATTTCTAATACATTTCATAAATATAATTGTTGCTTAAAAAAACATTTCATATAGAACAATTTAAGTTGTTCAATATTCGTGTCTTACAAAATGTTAAAATTATATATTTAAATATTTTCAATTATTGTGTAAGAAACTGGAATCTTTCCTAAATATAAAGGAATCAGTTTAGCTTTCTCCGGCTTTGAAAGGTTCTGAATTAAAAATACAAAAGAACAAAAGAACACTCAAAACAAAATGTATGAAATTCAAAATTAACATCAACTCGAAATTAAAAAGGAACTAAATATGTTCAAATTTCCTGTTCTCCAAAAGGCCTGCGTCACGATCCTTTGCAGAAGCTCCTCCGCCAGCTGCGCCGTCGCCATGGAGTACAAACTGATCGTGCCGGAGCACTACGAGAAGGTGCTGGAGCACCTGAGACGCAACTTCTTCGCCGACGAGCCGCTGAACAAGGCGGCGGGCCTGTGCCAGAACGGAAGCAGCAACTCGGAGCTGGAGGACCACTGCGTGGAGGCGATGGAGGATCGGATGAGCCTGATGGCCGTCGACGCGAAGGCCGCCGAACAGGGCCAGTGCAAGATCGCCGGCGTGGTGCTGAACGGCATCCTGCGATCCGACGACACCGCCAAGGCGCTGGAGAAGCTCGATCGGAGCGGCGATGCGGACTACCGGAAGATCTTCGAGCTGCTGTACAAACACAATCTCAAGCACAACCTCTTCGAGCACTTCGATGTGGAGTGCATGTTCGATGTGCGCATCCTCTCGGTGGACTCCGGCTATCGGGGCCAGGGCATTGCCAACGAGCTGGTCCGCCATTCGTTGGCGGTGGCCCGGAAGAATGGCTTCCGCCTCCTGAAGGCGGACGCCACTGGCATCTTCTCGCAAAAGATATTCCGCTCGCACGGCTTCGAGGTCTTCTCCGAGCAGCCGTACGACAAGTATACGGATGAGAAGGGCGAGATCCTCCTGCCCGTGGAGGCGCCGCACATCAAGCTGCAGTTGCTCTACAAGCGGATCTGTGAGGACGACGACAAGGCTAAGTAAGGCCGGCTGCAACAGTAATCTTTTGTATTTGCTAGAGTTCAAGGTATATAGTCTATGAATAATCGTGTTGGAAAAAAGAGTTGGGTTGGTCGCTTTACATAATACTAACAGAGGATGTCGTTCGAACGGAGTTTCCCAGAAAAACCAATGGAACTTTCTTGAAAATATATACATATATATATTTTCTGCAATGCATAGTTATATATTTCTTGATAATTCTGAATCACTTAGTTGGAATGTTAAATGTATGGACAATAAGAGTCTCTCGCTTCGAACTAATCTAAACAAAGTTAACTAAAAGTTGTTCACTTCACTTATTTGCACATCGAATGCCCGGAATTGTATGGTTTTAGTTTTGGCCAAACAAAATTTGTATTGCACATATATCTCTGTAGTTTACCTTCCGTAAATAACTGTTGATAAAAGGATCGACCCACTCTAAATTGTGGACAGACAGCTGCCCGCCGTCGGTTTGCATAATCGTTAGTAATTGTTGTATGTTGTTTTTTTATGGGGACCAACTGCTAACTGCTAACTGCTAACAATAATAACAATAAATAAAGTACACTGTTGTGCCAAAGTTAACCAAGCAGCAGCCTATCAGCGGACTACTCCCCCACTCCCACTCCCACTACTCCCGCCCTACTCCCAACCACGTCGCCTCCTCTAACGAACTAATATCACAAAGCACAGATCCCGTTCCATCGTTGTGTTCCTCCGGCAACCTGGTAAGCTGGCAACTGCAGGTACTTTATCCTGACGCGTGGTCCTCCTCTTGGTCTCCCTTATTCCCTCTACTCCCTGGACTCGTAGATGAAGATGATGTCCTCGTCGGTGCCGTAGGCGCGCCTGGCCGTGTCCATGGAGTCCACGTTGCAGCGACAGATGTCTGTGGAACAGTGCCAAAAAAAATAGAAAATCAATGAATTAGATGGGTAATGAGGGTCAACCCAGGGTGCTTTTCACAGCATTACTTACGGCCATCGTGCACCTCGGGATTGTGGTAGAAGATCTTGTGGCTGGGCAAGTCGTACCCACAGAGCACCACGTAGTGACCGGCGTATCTTTTGTGGTCCGGCAGCGGGCGCGTGTTTCGGGCGATGCAATGAATTTGAAAACAGCTTTTCGTTGTGATATGTTTGGGATGTTGTTTGGGGGATAATCGATTTGGGATTGACGGGGTGGCAGGCAGAGGATTGAAAGACAGAAAGACTCACCCGAACTTCTCCAGGACGTTGCGCTTGCAGACGTCGCAGGTGAGCAGCGAGGCGTTGGTCAGCAGGATGACGGGCCCGTGACTGGCCAGATGACGCAGGACGACCTCCATCACGACGGTGCGCTGCTCCACGCGCAGATTGAAGAACTTGGCGTCCCTGAATTTGCGCGTGACGCGCAGCTCGTCCTTGTCGATGATCTTGGCGTAGTAGCTGTGCTGCGTGTAGTTCGGGTCGATGCCCAGCGTCCGGGTGAAGTACTCGTGCCGCACCTGGTAGCGCAGCAGCAGGTAGCACAGGTCGATGGTCCAGGTGCTCGACCCGAAGCCCTCCGCCTCGCACACCGCCTCGAAGTTGTTCAGCAGCTCCTCGCGCTGCTGGGTGCCCAGGATCATGATGATGCAGGAGATGCCGCAGTCCCAGTTGTAGCGCTGCTGGTAGTGCGTCAGGTTGTAGTGCTTGCTGGGCAGCAGGGCCGTCATCGTGCGTCTTCTGGCTCGTCTGTCGTCCTTCGTCCTTGGTCCTTGGTCCTTGCTAGCTCTGTGGCCGTCTGCCAGCTGATGCAGCTCGAATTTGGCGTCGATTTGGGGGAATGTTTTTGTTTTTGTTTTTCGGGGTTGTTTTTCTAATTGTATTTTTTTTTTTTTTTTCGTTTTGTTAGCAGTGGATGACGCGCAGTGTGACTGTAGCTGGCGGGGCGCAAATTACCTGCAAACGGTCACACTACGTCAACGGGTTTTTGAAGGAAAAGCTTTTGCAAATGTTCTCTAACAAGAAAGAGTACGTAAATAAAAACATTTTGTAAATATTATTTGGAATAAAACAAAATTCAAATAAATTTATTTCAATTGTTGCTTTTGTAAAGGAAGTTTATTATTATCTAAAAGCTTTAGATCCATGGTTTTCAAGTTAGTTAGGGAATACTATAGGGGCAACTAAAAGTCCAGTAATTTTATTTTAACCAACCATATTTTAACCAAAAACACAGTTCTGCTACGATACAAATTAAAATAAAGAAATTACTTAGTTTCGAATTGAGTTCAACCGTACGCCAAAAAAAGGCGCGACATATGCCAACGATCTGGCAACGCTGCGAGTGTCTAAACACAATTAAATGCCAAACATTCTGAAATGTTCAGGCATGCTTTCTAAGCGGGAAACTGGAAATATATTATAGGAAAATCATTCCAAGCCCCACAATCTCAGCACAGCCCCGAAACAAACGAGAAAAAGTGAAAAACACGCTGCAACACGCTCCCCAACCGGATGGTGCATGCTGTGACGCAGGATTTTGACGCTAACACTGCTACGGCCACACTGACGTTGCCAATTTATTTTATTTTTCACGTGTGGCACGAAACGCGATCCCAAGCCGACCGCTCAAATCCAAACAAATCGAACAGCTCAGCCGGCGCCAACCGAAACGGACCCTCAACCGCACTGGGCAGACCACAAATCCCCACAAATAGCCACCAGCCAGGAAACAGCAATTAGCGTACCCCGCGGTCGCAGGAAGAAGAAGCACGTGTGCGGCGCGGCGAAAAAAAAACAAAAAGCGAAAAGAACGGAGTGAAGGAAAGTGAAACCGAACGAGAGGGAACAGGATCAGGATCAGGAGTAGCAAGCAGTAGCATTCCCAAAGGAACCCAAGCAGAGTGCGCAATATGGTGCCCATCGGAGCCGTCCACGGCGGCCATCCCGGCGTGGGGCATCCTCAGCCTCAGCCCCTACCAACGGCACCCACCGGCCCCAATTCGCTGCAGCCGAACTCGGTTGGCCCGACCGGAGGAGCCACCTCCTCGAACAGTGCCTCCAACAAGAGCTCGCTCTCGGTGAAGCCCAACTACACGCTTAAGTTCACTCTGGCCGGACACACCAAGGCAGTCTCGGCGGTCAAGTTCAGTCCCAACGGCGAGTGGCTGGCCAGTTCTTGTGAGTATATATATATAAAGCTGGAGGGGGAGGGTTCGGGTTCCTGGGGACAGGATAGCGATGGCTTGTGCAGGAGATAGAGGATGTGGTTTCAGTAGTTTAGCCTGACTATCGAGTTGGGGGATCGTATGTTGAATATATAATAAAATACAACTTTGGATCAGTCCGTTTAAAGTTTTTTTTTAAGAGTAAAAATGTAATTTAAAGTAAATAATCCTGTGAAGTGGTCAGCAATGAGTTCTGAAGCAGGCAAAAGGGCGTGGAATAGTGTGTAACAGGCTAAATTTTGAGTAGAAGGATCATCAAAGGGTTAATTTCAAATACTATTAAAACGCCACAAAACTATAAGTTCAAGTACTACAAATTGTTTAATAAACTAAGAAAATTAGTTAATTTGGAAATCTGTCAGGATCACAAAAGAGGAAATAGTTAAACCGAGATAAACCACTTTGAAAATTATTAAGATCAACAGAATCGTTAAAACTAGGATCAGACAGGTTATATTATCTAGATGTAAAGGAAATATTTAGTTACAATAACACAATTTCCGACTGTAAGCTTAATCAATATTTAGAAGAATTAGTTAAGTCCCCTTTTTTAAGTGATCAATCCATGCATCAAACTAATGTAACTCCTCTGAATCCACACCGTTTAGCTGCTGATAAACTGATTAAAATCTGGGGTGCCTACGATGGCAAGTTCGAGAAGACGATTTCCGGCCACAAGCTGGGCATTAGCGATGTGGCCTGGAGCTCCGATTCGCGCCTCCTCGTGAGCGGCAGCGACGACAAGACGCTGAAGGTCTGGGAACTGAGCACCGGGAAGAGCCTGAAGACCCTCAAGGGTCACAGCAACTACGTCTTCTGCTGCAACTTCAATCCGCAGTCGAACCTGATCGTCTCGGGCAGCTTCGACGAGAGCGTCCGCATCTGGGACGTGCGCACCGGCAAGTGCCTGAAGACCCTGCCCGCGCACTCGGACCCCGTTTCGGCGGTCCACTTCAACCGGGACGGATCCCTGATCGTCAGCAGCAGCTACGACGGGCTGTGCCGCATCTGGGACACTGCCAGTGGTCAGTGCCTGAAGACCCTGATCGACGACGACAATCCGCCCGTGAGCTTTGTGAAGTTCTCGCCGAACGGCAAGTACATTCTGGCCGCCACTCTGGACAACACGCTGAAGCTGTGGGACTACTCCAAGGGCAAGTGCCTGAAGACCTACACGGGCCACAAGAACGAGCGTTACTGCATATTCGCCAACTTCTCGGTGACAGGTGGCAAGGTGAGGGAAACATTTATTTCGTGGGTTAACCACAGCAGCAAAACTTATTTCGCTTGTGCTTGCAGTGGATCGTGAGCGGCAGCGAGGACAACATGGTCTACATCTGGAACCTGCAGAGCAAGGAGGTGGTGCAGAAGCTGCAGGGGCACACCGACACCGTCCTGTGCACCGCCTGCCATCCCACAGAAAACATCATTGCCTCTGCGGCGCTCGAGAATGACAAGACCATCAAGCTATGGAAGTCGGACACCTAGAGCCATTCGCTGGTATCCAGCTGGATGAGATGATGAGAGGCCGTAGCAGGGACAGGAGGAGGAGGAGTAGTAGGAGCAGTAGGAGATGGAGAGGAGATGAGGACAGCGCAGTAGCTGTCGCCCACACATACACATACATTTCTTGGATAAATTTTTCGTAATGGAAAAGCCCTTTAATTTTAATTGCCCCCTCCCCCCAATTATTTTTTTTTGTTCGCCTACTTAAACGCGAAGAGCCTATCACAATTTAAAACTCACATTCGAAGACAGAAGACAGAACAAATGCCAGCAGCGCGCTTGCAAGGAGAATCCTTAAAAGAAAACATACGAAAACCTTTGATTTATGTATAAATATTTATTAGCCTAATGTAAGCAGAAAGCAAGAGAAGAAATTGCCCCAAAAAAATGTTTGTAACCTTTGCCACACAGCCCCCCCCCCACACACACACACACACACACAAACCCAAAACCCCCAAAAAATTGATGATCTTTCGGTGACGAGAAAACTAAATTTAAGCAACACTCACACACACACACACATGTGCTTTTGGTGTAAAGAAATCAAACAAAAACCCAAAACGCAAGAAAGAATATATATAAAATACGAGATGTAAATTTTAAATAAAAGAAAAACACGTCCTCAATGGGGCTCAGCTACCTTCGCGGGTTTTCCGAGCGTCTGGCGAGGCGAGTCAAATTAAAACACTTGGATGTGTTCTATTTGAAGGAAAATATTGAAACTGATTTTAAAATATAGTGGTTTTTGTTTTTTTTTTTTTTTGCGCAAAGTAAGAAGTGGTACTTTAGAAAAACTTTTTATTTTACATCCTATCTATTTAGTTTATTATTTATTAATTTAACTTGTAAAACAAAAGACCCTTAAAAATATAATACACTTGCTGTTCTTGTAGTGTGAATAGTATATTTAATCAAAAACCCAATAAACATTATTTTTATAAAGAAAAATAAAAAAGATTTGCATGAATATATCTACTTAAATAAGGGAAACAATATCTATGAAGCCTTTTCAGAAACTCCCATTTTTGGCGCCACATTTTCAAATCCAACCACATGCGCGCCCTTAAATGCAGCCCCATTCTTATTGATTTTCCAGCGATATTGCCCAACACTGTTTAGTACTAAATTCAACTCCCTTATAAACTCAATATAGTAACAACTTAGAAGGAAGCAAATAGAGTGCAACAAAATAAAGAATATTACAATATTTGAAACGTAGATCCCCTAAATTAAATAATTTTTGTTAAAATAACAAGTGAGGCGTTATGCCGAACTAAAAGAGTGGTAATTTCGGCACGGTACCCGGTCACACTGCGCTGCAGCAGCGGTTAAAATATTAATCCGAAAATCGACGAAACACGCAGCGACGCGACGGTCAAACGCTTGGTGGGGCTAAACAACTTAATTTCGTAGCCACAATGTGCGCGCCAATCCACGAGAACGCCAACGTTTCGCAGTGAACTTCGCAGATTGCAGTTTTGGAATTTGCAACCGCCGCCGCACACTCACACTAACCCAAACACAACCTCACACACACCACACACACATTCACACACACACACCCCCCCCAAACGCGCACACGCACGCATAGTGGAGAAAAAAGTTGCAAATAGAAGTGGGAAAAGAAAAAAACACGCGTCTGCACGAGTGGGAAAATCGATCGAATTTCAACCGCCGCATTAATTCGCTATAATTGGTCGATCCTGTCGGTTTTGGGCTGAAACATTTTTTGTCTCTTTTTTTTGGCTGGTGCAAAGTGCGCTCCCAAAAGGAAAAAAGTCGAGAGCGGCGAACCGGTGAAGAAAGGTGAACCGAAAAAGCAGAGTGCCGAGACGACAGAGAGGGGTGACGAGGAAAAATTAGCAAGGCACTCTACCTTTAGATATATATTTATATATACATATATATATGTACTTATATAGTCCATATAAAAATCGCAAATATTAATGAACACAAAACAAAAACAAAGCGGCATTGACAAAAATTTCTAATACGAATAAATACGAAAATAAACCAAACAAATCGGCGCCGCTGGCAACAAGAGAGAGAACAGGAGACCCAGAGAGCCAGAAAGACAGAGAGCGCGAGAGAGCGGTTGGAAGTGGAGAGAAGAAGCACGCGGAGAGATAACGAGAGAGCAGGGCCGTGCAGAGCATCTTGAGCGCGCGTCATCGATATATCTTCTATATCTTCAATTTGTTTACCCGAGTGTGTATAATTTTCGCGGCACACCCAAAAAGCGCTAAAAGGAAAACGGGAACTCCTCGCCCCCGTCACGCCCCCAAAAATTCAGTAAAGCGAAAAACCGACTAAACCGAAAGAAAAAGAACAAAAAACAACCTGCCCCTGCCCCTGCCTCTGCCCAGAAGGAAACAAACGCAAAGAGAAGACACCAAACCAAACATTCGCAGACTTCCCACTTCCTCTTCTCTACCCCGCACTCCGGCTGGCATGCGGAGAATATGGTAAGTTATCTTGTGGAGAGTGGATCGAATAAATCCAGTTAGCCACCCGCTAACGTAAATCCGCCCCCTGCTTTCCTTCCCCTTGCTCTTCCTTCCCTTTCATTCCATTCCCTACCCCTCCCTGGCACCCATCGTACGAGCCTACGCCCTTGGGCCGTCTATTAGCACATTTTGGCTATATGTCGCTCTCTGTCTCTGCTGTTGTTGTTGTTGTTGTTATTATTATTGTTGTGGGCTTGGTTATTTGTTTTTGTTGCTGTCTGCCAGCCATCATTGTCACATTGTAAGGCTGTGTGCACCAGCGGTGGAAATATTAGCGCCACTCAAATTAAATATCAGATAAAATATATATTTTTTAAAACAAGGTGGAATCGGTGATAGGATAATACGATAATTCTGGTTTAAAAGCCGTTGAAAAATATCATCATAAAAACGTAATACACGAAATTGCAATTGTAGTCTTGCTCTATGTTGCAGTAAAATCGATTTGATATATTTTTCTAGAACATTTTCTTTTCTTAATATTTGCTATTTTTAACTTGTCTCATTTCGATATTTTTTTCTCCTTTTCAACATCAAATATATATTTTTTGTTGTAATTTAACCTTACCTAATCACTCCAAATCATATAATGTTCTCCAGGAACATTAATATTTTTAATTGCGATCAAAAAGCACTATCAAATGTACTCGTAAAAATGTTAATTAGTCTGTTGACCGCCACTGTGTTAGTTTTAGTATGTCTCGCGTGTTGTAGTTTGTTTGTTTGTTTTTTTTGTCGTCGTGTGGTTCCGTAATTGTGACCTGTTAACTTGGAAAGTTACTCGGGGATCTCGTGACTTTCGTCTGCATTTAATATGCATAGCCAGTGGCGAATGTCCTTGGGCGTGGGTTTCCCCTGTGACCCCCTTTTTTG
>JAJJHY010001290.1:9724736-9768366 GCA_021224005.1 Drosophila setifemur
CCCATAAACGTCTGTGGATATAGATATATATATATATATATATGTATATATGGATATGTGTGTAATCTTTATGGATGTGGAAAACGCCCGCCTTTATCTCCAAACCCCAAAGCCGGGTCTGGAAACACTCCCAGCAGGAGCAGGAAGAGATATTAATTTGATTTGATGGAAACTTTCTGACACCCAGGCAATCACCTCGAGACAGTAGTCTCAAGTCCAAGCACTGTCATGAATCATGGGACTGAGACCCATATCAAATGTGTGCTAAGCTCGATTCCCATACCCTGCCATTCGTCACGATTCTACGGGTATATTGTATATATATATAGTGTGCATATGTTAACTAATTGACTAATTCCCTGTAGGAATTTTGTTTTCTTTAGGTTTTTATTGGATTATTTCCTGGAATCGTGTAATCAGCCCATAGAGCCGGCAGATTGTGATTAATTTGAAACGTTTTATGGTTGACCAGATTGCAGTCTGTCGGACTCGGAGATTTGTCGAATTTATATTGCCGAATTAGGTTTCATTAATGAGAAATGAGAAATGAATCGAGGGGCTTTGAGGAGGTGTTTTTGCTATATCGCAAACGCACTTGCAGCTGCCATTCATAAGTCTATTTTATCTATTCATTTCCCGGTATGCCCCCAAGTCGACTCATTGCCCATTGCCCCTGTTTTTTTTTTTTTTTTTGTGGTCATTTTTCTTTTTTTAAATACTTCTAATCATATCGCCACCGACCACTTGCTTCTGCTTCTGCTGCTGCTGCTTACTCATTATGAAAAAGTCCAAGGTGGGGAGCAGACGGAGCCGGCGAAGCCAATTGGAAAAATATAGAAACATTTGCAAAAACAATCATTCAGATATTGATTGGTCGATCCGAATGTACGCGTACATATGTCGATGGGAATGGAGCGGCAGCGGGTAGGAGCAGCAGCAGGTATATGTAGGTATAAATGAATATATCATTTATATAGATGATCATCAAACGCTTCAGACTTTCGAGGACATAGCAATAAACTGAATTAATGCAATAAAAATTTAACACAACAAAAAAGAGACGAGAATCGTAATCAAATCGTTGGCATTTGAACTCTCACAATTGTTTCACAATTATAGCTTCTATAAGTCACACCATGTGTACCATGTGTCCATGTGTGTGCTGTGGGGAATCTGTTTGGTAATATCTGGGATATGGAATGTGGAGAGCTAAAATGTGGGTTATATGATCAATAGTTATGGACGGCTGCCACGCAATGCTAATAATTAACATTTTGTTCGGGGGTTATGCGAGGGTCACCCCCCAAACCCAGTTCCAATTTAATTATTTTGAGGGGAGATAGGTTAAAAAAATTAAGTTTACCGCTTGGTTGGCGATAATTGATTTAAAATACCAGATTACCAGAGCTCTGGGGAGTTATTATTTATATTAAGCTGCGTATTTGTTGAAATTGTGTGTTCCAGGACCCAAAGAAATATTTGTACTCCCCTTTCTTAAGTACCTAATTATTCCCTTTAATTATATTATACTTATACTTATTTATTTCCATTTGCTACACTTGCAGAAATGTCTGACCAGGAATCAGAGCTGAGAGTCTCAAATGCAAGCAATCCAACGCCAACGGGAGCAACCACCTGAGCTGAAGTGGAGGAGTTACCAACGCGTTGGCAATAGCTATTAGAGATAGTAGATAATCCCAGAATATAAAAATAAACAAAAACTTATCGAGCCAGAGACTGGGTCAACTTCCGTTCCGCACAGAAGCTCAAACACAACAAAAAATAGATAATTAAATCGCAAATAAGCAACGTGACTCATCCGAACGAACGAACAAACAGGGAAAGGAAAGTCAACCCGATACGGATACATCCGCTGGAGCACAAGTCTACTTAAGCAGGAGGAGGAGGAGGAGAAGGAATCCCAATCCCAATCCCCATCCCAGTGCCCCTGGAAGCTAGCCATTAAGCTAAATTAGAGAAGCAGCATCGACGCCGCCTCACCCGCAATCGCAATCGCAATCCCGCAATCGCAAACGCAAACGCAATCAGGATGAACTCCACCACAAAGCATCTGCTGCACTGCACACTGCTCATCACTGTGATAGTTACCTTCGAAGTATTCTCCGGCGGTATTAAGATCGACGAGAACTCGTTCACACTCGTCGATCCATGGACTGAATACGGCCAAGTGGCTACGGTTCTGCTGTACTTACTCCGCTTTCTCACGCTGCTCACGCTGCCCCAGGTGCTGTTCAACTTCTGCGGCCTGGTCTTCTACAATGCCTTCCCCGAGAAGGTGATCCTCAAGGGATCGCCGTTGCTCGCCCCCTTCATCTGCATCCGTGTGGTCACGCGCGGTGACTTCCCCGACCTGGTCAAGACGAATGTTCTGCGGAACATGAACACTTGCCTGGACACTGGCCTCGAGAACTTCCTCATCGAGGTGGTCACCGACAAGGCGGTGCATCTGGCCCAGCACCGTCGCATCCGGGAGATCGTCGTGCCCAAGGAGTACAAGACGCGTACGGGTGCCCTGTTCAAGTCGCGCGCCCTCCAATACTGCCTCGAGGACACGGTGAATGTCCTCAACGACAGCGATTGGATTGTCCATCTCGACGAGGAGACGCTGCTCACCGAGAACTCGGTGCGGGGCATCATCAACTTCGTGCTGGATGGCAAGCATCCCTTTGGCCAGGGCCTCATCACCTACGCCAACGAGAATGTGGTCAACTGGCTGACCACTCTGGCGGACAGTTTCCGGGTCTCCGACGACATGGGCAAGCTCCGTCTGCAGTTCAAACTCTTCCACAAGCCGCTCTTCAGCTGGAAAGGCAGCTACGTGGTCACCCAGGTGGGTTATTCCCTCGCCTCGATTCGGGGGAACTTAATTGTAATCACGCGGGCTTAGGCCATTGGAAAATTTCCCAGCCAGGTCTTCTATCAACTGGCGGGGACAGCATAAGTCCCCCCAAAATAGAGAAATGAGCCCATTTAATTTTAACTAAATATTCAGCGGAATAGTGGCTGCACTTAATCATGGGAATTTCACTATTTTTACATTTTTTTTTATATTTATCGATATTTTATTAATTATTCAAAGGGGGATATTGTGAATGTACGTAAATCCATAATTAAATATTTACGATCATTTCTATCAAGGGATTTCTATATATTGTCTAACACTCTTGTTTGTGCATTTTATAACGATATATTTTAGTTGGCACAGAAATCTTAAATTTAATGTTATTACAGGGAACTTTATTGCAATCTTAAATGGAATATTAATAATATTCATAGAAAAATCACATTAGTTTGTAATTTTATAGATCTGTTGTTTTTTTTAGTATTACTTAAATCTGTAATGTAATTATTTTAAAGTGACTCCTTTTTTTACTTTGTTTTTTTTTTTATGAATTATGAATTAAATTTAAAAAAAACCTTTGGATAAAACTAAACTATTCTCTGTTCTGGCATATAATAATTTCCCCCAACACAGTTAATAATATATTTCCCTTATCCCCCAGGTTGGAGCTGAGCGTTCGGTGTCCTTTGACAATGGAATCGATGGATCTGTGGCCGAGGATTGCTTTTTCGCGATGCGCGCCTTTAGTCAGGGCTACACGTTCAACTTCATCGAGGGCGAGATGTACGAGAAGTCGCCGTTCACGCTGCTCGACTTTTTGCAGCAGAGGAAGCGCTGGCTGCAGGGCATCCTGCTGGTGGTCCACTCCAAGATGATACCCTTCAAGCACAAGCTGCTGCTGGGCATCAGCGTCTACTCGTGGGTCACCATGCCCCTGTCCACATCGAACATCATCTTTGCCGCCCTGTATCCGATACCCTGCCCGAATCTGGTCGACTTCGTGTGCGCCTTCATAGCGGCGATCAATATCTACATGTACGTGTTCGGGGTGATCAAATCCTTTTCGCTGTACCGCTTCGGCTTCGTGCGGTTCCTGGCCTGCGTTCTGGGTGCCGTTTGCACGATACCCGTGAACGTGGTCATCGAGAATGTGGCCGTGATCTGGGGCCTCGTTGGCAAGAAGCACAAGTTCTACGTGGTGCAGAAGGACTCGCGCATACTGGAGAATGTCTAGAGAATGGAACTGGAATTGGAACTGGAGAGAGCACAGCAAGTCATCAATTATTAGCCATGATCATCATATCGCCGCCTCTCCTGGAGCAGCAGCAGCAGCAGCAACACCAACCAAATGAAACAAAACAAAGCAAGCAGCAAGCAGAAAGCAGAAAGCAAAGCAAAAGATATCGCACAATTTGGCCAGGCTCAGTGTCCTATCTGATTGATTTACTTTATTTGTACATTTTTCTAAGCTTAAGACACACGCAAACCCGAAACCCGGAACCCTCCCCCACAAGCACAACCCACATGTCGCATATAAATTGTTGTTTCGTTCTAAAAAAAAAAACAAAAATTAAGCAAATCCCTTCATCTTCATTACTCATAAAATATTGCCAAAAAAAAAATTAGAAGAGAAAACAAATGAGAACAAATGTTTTAGACAAATGTGTGGAAACGAAGATCTTAAGGAAATTAATGCACGCGCACCACTCACGCACAGCAATTAGGGGAAAAGAAAAACCAAACCACACACACAAAACACCCTCAACACACCCACAACACACGAAAAACAACACACACCACACTCTCCATTAAATGTAATTTCATTATAGAAAAACCCTTTTTTTGTATAGTCTGTAGTGAAAGAATGCGCTATATTTATATATAGAACTATAAATATTGTATGTATATTGTGTAGATCTATTATTATTATTATTATTATTACGATTATTTAAAAACTCTGTACATTAATGTATTGTAAATTGATAATCTGTTAAAATATCATTCACACCAAAACTGCAAAACGGAAACGAAGCGGAACGAGAAAAAACAATACAAAATACTTGAATGTTAGACTTTTTGTGTGTACTTAAATATGCAAATATCGATGTACTTTTTTGTGTATTGCCTGGCCATATATATATATATCGCATATATATATATCCTGCACACCGTCCCAGATGTGTTAGTACTTCCCCGATTCTTATTTTTCTCTTATCAAGATGCGCGAACATTTTGACAGTTGAATATTTCGTATTTAATGTACATCATCCATCATCTTTACTGTCTTCTGCCACAGAAAAGACACAGAAACTAAAACTATAGTCGAAAACCTTAGGATTGTGGTGTGAATGATAGGATCGTGATTAGCGGAAGAGAGGACCGGACTCCTGTCCACCTTCTTTCCCCATCGAATTTTCTCTGTTCTTTATATTTATACAATTTTTTTTTTTTGTATGTGCTGTACGAGTAGTTCTCTGTTTTATTTGTATTTTTTCTTTTGTTTCTCTTTGTTATCGGTGCTTTGAGAACCACGCCCACACCCGCCACCATCACGCCCCCGAAGAAGAAACACATCACCTCGTGAATCCTTGAAAATCGAGAAAAATCGAAAAGGATATCGCACACACACACACACACCCAACTCACAAACATCCTCCCACAAACACAGACACACACATAAAACTGTTATGAAAAAAAAAGAACCAAATACAAAAACAATAATAAAATGTCAAAAATATAAATGTATGGATGTTTTTTTTAATAAGGGGATTGGAAGTGATATAAATAAATCTAAAAACAATCCGAAGATCATTCTATCTGCGCTATGCAAATCTTAAGAAACAGAATGTCTCTAGATTATCGATATAATTATAGATTCAAAGCCACTAGCTAATCAAGGACACATGTATATATTCAAATGTATTTTGGTTTAGGTTAGCAGAACTCATTTACTAACTAATACGAACATCTGGGAAAAGCATTTTGAACACAAATCTGATTAATCGGTTTTACTATAGCAACTGCGATCAGAAATTAATATTTCATGCATTCTCGAGCGCAAAGCTTCTCCAAAAATTCAGAAATGTTTTTGTTTAAAGATTGTTCATTTTTATTTTCTTTCCAAGTGCTTTTTTATTCGATTTGAGACTCGAAATTGGATTAAAGTTAAAATGCTTATTTATTCCTATTTTAAAATTATGCAGAAAAATTTTAACTAGGTGGAAATCAGTTCAGTTTTCGAAGAGTTATGGTGAAAATAATCGGGCATATTTTGAAAACGTAATTTTCAAACATATTTTGCTCAATGGAAATATATTTTATTATCTCGAACAAAAATAACTATATAGTTTATTATTGATTACAAATAACAAAAAAGTATTTTAATTGAATGCGAATCAGATTTCGGGGTCTTAGCTCTATGGTAAACAGACTTATTTAAGGCAGGAATGTTCGTTTATATATTAGCAGGAAATTCCTTGTCGAGAAAGCTGGTCAGGATGTGCTATATCCGCCTCGCTCTATATCATGAAGAGTCTTTATTCTCCTTATGTTATTCGATTTATTTAAAATGGATTTGATCAGGTATTAAAATAAAAACATATTCGATTTCGCCTGCTTTGCCGTTGGAGAGAACGTGTTAATCAATCAATCGTAAAATACAGGAAACTGAACGCAAAAAATAAATAAATAGGTGTGGAAAATGGAAACCATCTAAGCAACCACTTTCAAGAATCGCTCAATCACACGAACTTAGGCTATAGCTATTCTAGATCATTTGTTGCAGCTATTCTGCTGCTCCATTGGATTTGGTGAGGACGCGTTTCCTAAACGGATAAAGTAACATTTTAATAGATTCAAGAACTAGCAAACTACAAATGCAGTACGAAAAATTCAGTTGGGGGCGAGGGATCCCCCAGCTTCTGGTCCCGCGCTGCGGCTTCTTCGTTTGCGTTTGCTTAGATTTTGGTTGATACGGTTTTCGGCTTTAGAAGAATTTCCGCCTGGGCGTTGAGAACGAAATTCCCGACACTCTGCAAATTCGAAAGATAGTCTTGCATTGGGTACAAACATAATAACGGACTCTTGCCCACCTGGCCATCTTGGAAGCGCTGGTCTCGTCCACCACGCCATTGACACTGCTCAGCGGTGCCGCCATTGATCTCTTGGGCGATGACATGCCAATGGCGGGCGTCTCCGGGGAACAGAAGGTCCCTGCGGTTGTATTCTCCTTGCTTGTTTCCTCTGCTTTGACTTCGGCTTTGGTAACAGCCTCTGCAGTGTCCGACTCCTCTGTGATCTCCTTGATGCTCAGAACATCGCCATCGCCGTTTTCCGGTAGCTGCTTCCCCGGAAGCTTGGCATTGTTCGGATTCATGCACTTGATCTTGCACACACAGCCCTCGCAGCATCCCTGATTGTTCCCAAAGCAGCCGCAGCGCTTGGAGTTGCATTTGGTGCGGCACTTGCAGCCCTTACCCCTTGGCCTTGCATCCTCGCCGGTCATGGAAGTGGAGTTGAGGGAGCTGACAGATGCGTTGGTCACATGCAATGAGTTGCTTTCCTCGGCATTGTCGTCATTGCGCTGTGACTGGGATATCTGGGGAAAGAGGATTCGAAAAATTGGTAAGGAATAACAAGAAAGGATGACTAGATTCGGGACTCGGTGCTCGGAAATAGTACCCATTCAGAATCACAAAAAATAAAAGGGGGAGGTCAATGCGTCGCACCTTGTTTCTGTTCTTCTTGCTTTGGGGCACCCAATCGGGATCGTCACTGACATCGCTCAGCTCATAGTCGGTCAATATTTGGCAGCTCTCGTCCAAGTTCGCTGTTTTCCTAGCCTTTGCCGCCTTCTTGGCTTGCTTGCTTGCCCGTAGGCGATCCATTTCCTGCTGCAGTGCCTCGTGACGAGTGAGCAGTTCCTCGAGTATCTGTTGGCGCTCCCTTTCCTCCTCCGGAGCCGGCTCGTCCTGGTCGGTGGACCGCTGGTTGGCCGTTCGCAGCAAGACGGCTACCTTCTCTTCGTAGCTGCGCTGCTGGCTGAGCATCTGCTCTTCGTGCTGCTCCTCAACCAGGCGTAGGCGCCTGGCCACCTCCTCCTGCTGCTGCTGGGCCTCAATCAGCTGGGCCCGCTGCTCATCCAGGGCGGTGCGCTGCTCGTTGAAGCTGGCCGCCTGGATACGTCGCTGCTGGACGAGGGTCTTGAGGAGCTGCTTGCTCACCGCCCGGGACTCCCCGATACTCTGGACGCCCTCAGCCAGGGCGCGTATGCGCGAGTCCAGGTCGCTGACGCAGACCTTCTGCTGCAGGTCGGCGATCTGGGCATTGCGCATCTCCAGCTCCTCCTCAAGGCCGGCCAGGAGGCGGGCCTGCTCCTGCCTGTCGTCGGGATTGGTGCTCGTTTGCTGCTCGATGACGTGGTAGTGGCTGTTGATCACGGCCCGGTCCTCCATCAGCTGCTCCAGGCTGTGTTCGGCGTCGATCAGGGAAAGTATGATCTCCAGTTCGCGGTCCACCCAGGAGTCGGTTTTGGAATGCGAGTTGGGACCATGGTCCTTGTGGGACTTCTGGCGCTGCTGCTGAGCCGACGCCTGGCGCTCGAGGGCGTCCTTCAGGCGCTTGTTGGCCGCCAAAGCCTCCTCGCACTTGCGCTTCAGCACCTGGCGTTGCTTGGCGTGGAGCGTCTCCTGGCGCACCATCTCCGACTGCAGCTTGCGGTCCTTGCTCTTCAGCTGGGTCAGCTCCTTTTCGCGCACCATCTTCCACTGGCGGAACTTCTCCGTCTCGCCGCGCATGGTGCGTATAAGCTTCACCTTCGACTCCTTCATCACACGGATCTCGCCGCTGAGGTTCTGGATCTTCTCGCGCTCCTTTTCGCGCATCTTCAGCATGTTGGCCTGCGTGACGACCTTGCGCCGCAGATCAGAGATCTCTTGCTCGAGTTGCTGAAGGCGCCGACGGCGCTCCTCGGCGATCTTAGCCGACGTCTCCTTGGACTTAAACGCGCGCAGTTGGTCCAACAGCGTCTTACGCTCGGTCTCGAGGTCCTCGATCTTCTGGTTACACTGTTTCAGTTTGGCGTCCTCGTCCTCCTCCTCCAGCTTGCTGAAGTTGCGCGTTATGCGCTCGTGCAGCTCCTGCTTGAGGTCCAGCTGCCGGTTGATGGTACGCAACTCGCCCACGAGATTTAGCTGTTTGTTAGTGTACTCTTCCGAGTGCGACTGTAATATCTCGTGGGCCTCGTCGCCTCCGTTGGAGCTGCTGTCGTCGCGTTCGCTGTGGGTGCGGCTGGTCTGGTTGCGCGTCTCCTGCCCTTGATTCTCCAGTTCGACCTGCGTGCGCTGCAGCTCGTCGTCGACGAGGTTAACCAGCTGTCTAATCCCGCGCAGCTGATCGTCGGAGCCATCGCCACTGCCCTGATCCTGCTGCTGCTGCTCCAGCTTGGCCTTCAGCTCCAGCACATGCGCGCGGAGCTTGTCATGGGACTGCTCGGCAATGTGCGCCCGCATCTCCTTCTCGGTGAGATCGACCAGCGAGTGATACAGCTCCTGTTGCAGCTTTCGGTTGCGGTCCTGCAGAACGCGTACCTGTTCCACCAGGCGCTGGATCTCCGCCGCACTGGCCGATGATGCCTGAAGGGATTCGCCACTCGCACTGCCAGGCAAGCCGGCCGCTCCCAAAGCACTGGTGATGGAGCCGCTCATTTTGCCACCACCTCCAGCGAGCAGCTCAACGCGCAGCTTCTGGATAATGTCCTTTAGCATGTTCACCTCGGCGGCATGCGGATCGAGATTCACCACCGGCTTGTTCTTGATCTGCAGGGCCCGGTCCGCGTAGCGCAAGGTGCTCAAGGTTTCATTTACATTGTAGTCCGCCGGACTGACGCAGGCGATCATCAGGGTGATGGAGTTGCCGCCGAGCGAGTCCTGCAGCAGGCGCGTCAGCTTCGACTGACGGTAGGGAATGTAGCCGGCAACCTGGCCAGCTGTGAGATAGGAAAGGGATTGCCACGGTTAACAGGGGATTGCTTTTGGGAGAAGCTCTTGTTGGAGAAATACTCACTTCCCAGGGCGTTGATCACGTTGCCCAGGGCCAGCAGGCCTTTGTTGATGTTGACGCCCTCCTTGAAGCGATCTCCGCTGGCCAAAGTCTTGGAGCAGCGCTCCGAACCGGCCAGATCCACCAGATTAAAGCGCGACGTGGTCACCGAATTTCTAAGCATGAAAGGACATGAAACTAAGCTGAGATAATAAAACAAAAGAAGCATCCAACTCACTTGGCATCCATCCGGGTGGCCACCAGGGTGAGGGTAAAAATGGCGTGAGAGCGCGACGAAGACTCGTTCATGGCCGTGGAGGCCACGGCGCGTCCGGCGGAGCCGCGCATCAGGTGCTCAGTCACCTCCTGGGCGGACTTTACCTCCAGCTCTGTGAGACCCGGCATCACTACCCGGTTCTTCACCTCCCTGATATCCACGGTGGCCTTGTCACGGGACTTCGTGGAGAACAGATCGTAAAACTGCTCCTGGTACAGCTCGACGAAGGAGCACGTCACGGTGAAGCGCACCTCCTCGCGCAGTTCATCGATCTCCGCGAAGATGTCGTTTACGGCGCGCGGAATTACGCCGGCATTCTCGTCCAACACCCCGTCGAAGGCGGTGCCCATGGTGTAGGTCTTCCCAGAGCCCGTCTGGCCGTAGGCCAGGATGGTCACGTTGTAGCCGTTGAGCAGCTGCTTCAGCTTCCCCTGCACACAGCTCTCGAAGATATCCTTCTGAGTGTCGCCGATATCGAATACATGATTGTAGGTGTAGGCCTCACTCCGGTTCACTGTCACTTGGGGCGTTCCGTTTGCTGCCCGCTCCACGGCAATCCTGCAGCCCCGATCCAACTCGGACTGGACGAGAGGGCGGACGCGCAGCGCCACGCCCACCGAGCTGCAATCCTCGCCGGACATCTGCGGGCGGTGGGCAGTGGAAGAAAAAATGGCGGGCAGCAGGAGCAAGGATCGCTCTGGATCGTCTTACCTTATATATATAGCGGAAGCGTTCTCGGTTGCAAACGGAAACGAATACGAAAACGATAATACACTGGCTTGTTGTTGGGTCCACTCACAATTTAGACTGCTCAGCTCTCACTCTCCAGATCTGGACAGCGGGTGCAGATCCTATTTTCGATTTTGGCGGTTTCGCGGCTCGGAACGCTACACCAAGCGCGCGGCGGATCGAGGGGAATGGAACTGTTCGCGTGTGATTTGTTTGGGGGCCCTAGCCTGCGGAGGGAATGAGGGAATTCGGAAAAAAAATAAATGACGCTAAGCTAGTATTTTCCCTGGTTGCCAGTAAATTCAAAAGTGATGGAATAGCAGATCGACAAATAAGATGGCGCCACCAAACCTATCGATTGACAGTTGGGGCGAAGCAGGGTAGCCTACTGCTCTCGTTCCAGGCTACTTTTGGGTGGTCTCACCGTTTTTTCGGCTAGTTTCGATTTTAGAATATAATAAGCAATTTTAATTGATAATAAATTAATTATAAGTATTCTAAGAGCTCTTTAATTTGCCCTTTAGAAAGGCATTAAACATATTTATACACTGCATACTGAAGAATCAAATAAATGCTAGCCAGTTTCGATAATTAGCTGCTCAGCTCATATCTTGATTATTTTCTTTACATTTATTCACGTGTGAATAATTCAATAATATTAGTAATTTTTTGAGTGAATTATTATTTGTTATAAATAATAACATCTTAGCTTTTTTCCGCCAACTCTTTAGCACACGTCACAATGCAGTTAACTATCGCAATTTTAAAAATGTCTCCCATCCGTAGGCGCTGGTCTATCGTCCGCCTATCGTCCGCCTATCGCCACAGCCGCAACTGCAATATATTCGTTTTGTTTGGTTTGGCTTTTGCTGGGGAATTTAAGCAATAAGACCCGAAAGGAACTGGAGGCAACATGGCTGCAACGGCGCCGCGGATCAAGTTGGAGGAGGTGTTCCAGGAGAACGGCGGCGCCAGCGTGGAGGGCACCAAGGCGGCCATATCCAAGGTGCTGACGCGCACCGAGCGCTTCCAGGTGCGCGTACGCAAGCACATCGACGAGAACTACACGGAGTTCATGCCGAATCACACCTCGCCGGACATCTACCTGGAGGAGTCGGTGTCGCTAGATCGCGAGATTCACGACCTCCTCGAGACGGTTGGCACCGAGGGCCTGGGCGCCATGGATGAGGCCCACAATAAGCTGGCAGCCAGTGGACGAGAGTTGCGCGAGGTGGTACTGGGTCTGGGCATCAGTGAGCTGGTCCTAAAGATCGACCAATTGTTCCAATGCGTGGAAGAGGCGAAGGTCACCAAGGACTACCTGGTGGTGCTGGATCTGGTGGGTCGCCTGCAGGGCCTTATCTACGGGGAGGAGGCCCCGCCGGATGTGAGGCGCGTCTTCCAGGCCCTCGACTGCTACGAGACGGTCAAGGTTAAGTACCTCGTGCAGGCCCATCTCCTCCAGCAAAATCTTCAAGAGCGCTTTGACCGCCTGGTGCAGCTCCAGTGCAAGTCCTTCCCAACGTCTCGATGCGTCACCCTACAGGTCAGCAGCGACGAGGCCCAGCTGCAGGACATTGTGCAGGCCCTCTTCCAGGAGCGCTACAACCCGGTGAGGCTCTGCGACTTCCTCCTGGAGAACTGCATCGAGCCCCTGATCCTGCGACCCGTCATGGCCCAGTTCAGCGAGGCAGCCGGCAGCGACTCCTTTTCCCAGCTCTCCCTCTCTTACTCCACCAAGGAGCCCGGTTCGGCGCAACTGCGTCCCAGCTACAAGCAGGTTCTGGAGCACTTCCGCCTTCTGCTGCAAACGTTGGCCGGAATCAACTGCAACGTGTCCGGGGATCAGCATGTCTTCACCATCATTGGGGAGCACGTCAAGGACAGGATGCTACAACTTCTGGTGGAGGAGTGTCTGATTCCTGCCGTTCCCGAGACCATGGAGGAGTACCAGTCCTCCACGCTCTGCGAGGACGTCACGAACTTTGAGCACCTCTTGGCGGATGCGTTTCTCATCAATCCGGAGGAAGACCGGGCCCTAGGACAGTTTGTGGAGCAGTACGAGACCTACTACCGCAACCGGCTCTTTGCCCGTGTGCTGGAGACGGCGCGGGAGATTATCCAGCGGGATCTGCAGGACATGGTGCTGGTGGCGCCCAACAACCTGGCCTCCGATGTGGCCGGAGATCCCTTCCTCTTTCCCCGCTGCATGATATCGAAGAGTGCCCAAGTGGGTAGAGGTTTCTTTGGGATTCTGGATTCACTTTAATTCCGATTCTTCCCTTTCCCTTTGCAGGACTTTGTCAAGCTGATGGACCGCATCCTACGCCAGCCGGTGGACAAGGTGGTCGCAGAGGACGAGGAGGGGACGGACCCCCTGGCCGGCGTAATTAGCATCATGCTGCAGGCCTACATCGACGAGGTGCCGGTCGTGCATCGTAAGCTGCTCGACAGCATCCCGCAGCAGTCGGTTCTGTTCTACAACAACTGCATGTACTTCAACCACTGGGTGGCCCAGCACGCCAACAAGGGCATCGACAGCCTACCCGCCCTGGCCAAGGCCCTGCAAGTGACTGGGCAGAAGCAGTTCCGCGTACAGGTGTCCTATCAGACCTCCATCCTGATGGACATCCTGCAGGGCTTCGAGTTCGAGAGCCCCCACACCCTGGGCACCGGTCCCCTGAAGCTGGTGCGGCAGTGCCTCAGGCAGCTGGAGCTTCTGAAGAACGTGTGGCACAACGTTCTGCCTGAGATGGCCTACAACAGCACCTTTTGCGAGCTGCTGAATGCGTTTTCCGTGGAATTGATCCGACGGGTGTTCACCCTGCGCGACATTTCCGCCACCATGGCCTGTGAGCTGAGCGACCTCATCGATGTGGTGCTGCAGAAGGCTCCGGGTCTCTTCCGCGAGCCGCACGAGGTGATGCAGGTGAGGTCGTGGCTGAAGCTCCAGCAGCTCAAGGCCATGATGAATGCCTCGCTCAAGGAGATCACCGAGCTGTGGTGCGATGGAGCTGGCCCCCTGACGGCCAGCTACAAGGCGGACGAGATCCGACACCTTATTCGGGCCCTATTTCAGGACACTGACCGCCGGGTCAAGGCCATCTCGCAGATCGTCTGAGCCAGTTCTTCGGGGAGCGGGAGGAGATCGATATTAGCTGAGGGCAGGAAAAGGACTTACTTGGAAAAGAAATATGTAACCCATTGCGGTAATAGCAAAAAGTTTTGGGTGACAGTTCCAATTATCATAAGATAACCCATGCTTTGTACAATCAATTATTATAAGAATGTAAGCAATCTAAATTCGATCTGTTCCCTTCACATTCTCTAACTTAAGCTTTATTTTTGTAACAATAAACACGAGGAAATCCCACGAACTAGCTGGCTTCGTGTCGGGCCTGCTGGAGCAGGGGATGCAGCTGCTCCGACAGCAGTCGATGGTCGCGACCATGGGTGACGGTGAGGATGCGCAGGGCCTCCTCCAAATGGTGCTGGGCCTCCTTGGCATGCTGCTCGAACAACTGGATCTTGCCTAGCTTCATTAGCAGCAAGCCGAGCAGGGGGTTCCAGGCTCCATGGTACTTCCTGAAGCCCGGCAGCAGCCTCTGTCCATAGTCCAATGCCTCCGTCCACTTGCCCACATCGATGGCGGCCTCGAAGGCTGCGTCTAGGGTCTTCACATGCCACACGTTCAGGGGATGCAGGACGCCCGCCTGCTTGTCCAGGCACACCTGACACACATCCAGATCTGGGGGGAACGAGAACGTGATTAAAATCTCCGATCAAGTAGAGTTCGAAAACCACATACAGGCCACATCCTTCATGGACTCCAGACTCGAGCGTGTGAAGGCCGTCACCTCGTTGTAGGCGTTCCTCATCTTGGGACTGATTCCCGTATTGCATCGCCTACAGTTGGACTTCTCCATGTTGATAGGCACGCCGCAGTTCCGGTTGGGACACAGGCCCGCCGTCATCTCGCGCGTCTCCTGGGGATCGGTGCACTTGCTACAGACGCAGAGGAAGTAGTAGTGGTTCTTCAGGTCCAGCCGCCGCTGCTCCGGCGTGTTCAGCAGGTCGATGTAGCTGATGAAGATCTTGGACCAGTCCAGGCACTCCATGTCCTCCGTGGCATGGACATGCAATTCGTTGCCCTCGAAGGTGGCCACCGCATTGGGCTTGCAGCTGTGGTCCGTGATAGACACACCCAAATAGATGGCCGTGGCAATGGAGTTCATCTCGGCGTCCAACACGTTAAAACCGTTGGTAATGAGCTGCGGATCGGACAGAGAGGAGGAGAGGGAGTGAGTGATCGATGATCGATGATCAATTGTCTGGCACAAAGCCAGCGAAGCCATCTAATTTGGTCGCCGACCAGGGGCGCAGCTCCTGAAGCTGCACCATCATTGATTACTAGCCATGCCCCTAGATCCGCTCCTGCAATCTTTCAGGTGCCGCCTGACAACTTACGCGTCCGTAAATGCTCATCAGTTCCGTCTTGTTCGGCACCGTGCTGGGGCTTTCCGCCATCATGTCCGTGAGCACGGCATGCAGCGAATCCAAGTGTTCCAGCCGCATCGCATCGTTCTTGATCTCGGCGTAGTCTGGGTACAGAAAGGATGTTAACTGGGATTCCTCAGGAACATACTGTTTAAACTCACGCGACATGAGATCGCGGAACTTGCGAGAGCCATGCTCCGTGTAGTAACCCCTGATAAGGTCTCCGCCATGCTCCAAACGCAGGATTAGGCGGCAGAGCATTCGGGCCGCATCTGGCACGGTCCTTGGATGGACCTTCTTCAGGAAGGGGCACTCGTGCTTGTGCTGGCCCCAGGCCTGCATTTGGCAGGCACGATTGCAGTAGGACACATACCGGCAGTTAGAGCACTTCAAGACCTTGGTCCTGCAAGCATATCAAGAGAGTCAACAAGAGCTGGAGCGGATTGGGGAGCTCAACTCACGCCTCCAGGCAGTTATCACATCGCTCCAGCCGGTATTTGGATTGCAGAACAAAGGCAAAGGGCTTCTCCTTGAGGATGCGCTGGCCCCTCTTCACCTGCGGAGCCGGAACACCCGATTTAGCACCAATTCGCTTATCCATTTGTGAGATTTGTGTGGGAGTGTAACCAAAGGCGACACCTTCGATTCCGGGGGCCCGTCACTGTCGACTGAAAACGAGCACACACCTGCAGCTCAAAAATATTGCTTGGTGTCTTTTTGGCCGATTTTGAATATTTTGCGGCATCTATTTCTATTTATAGGCCCCAAACGCAAACACAATTTACGCAAATCGCAGGCAAAAACACGAAAACATTAAAAACAAACAACAACAATAAATAACAATATTTGCAGCGTTGCCAGATCGGTGGAGAGTGGAGCTCGAGCAGTGGTCATTCCATAAACCGAACGACACAAAAACTAAACAAATTGTTAAAAATTACAATCAACTTTAATAAGAGTAAATTACAATTGAACAAATAACTTGTTTTTGGAGTTAATTATGGTTTGCTGTATTTTCGTATCCCTTTATTACTATTTGCACTGTACAAATGTAACCATAAACCAGAGAGAGATGGCAATAGTTCAGGGGAAGCATAAAGAGGAAATGCTATTTCAGCCAGTTAAATCCATACGATCCGGATGAATGTTGGTGCATAGCTAGATAAAATGTATATGTAAGTGATGCAGTAGTTAGTTTAGCTTTGAAACTATGAGCTAGTTAGTATATTAATAGGTACATCCTTAGCTTGGCTGTATTTCGATTAGTTTTAAATATATTTTCAGATTGCTGAGCCTTAAAACTTTGAGCTAGTTAATAACTCAAATATATTTTCTTAGCCTTTGTATAACTCCTTACTCAACTGGATTTTTTCGATGCCCCTAGGGGCAGTTTTTTCAGATTTATTTGTAGCAAACTTATAGATTAAGGACATTGTGTGTGTGATTGATCCGAACTCCTATAAGCAGTAGACGCGGGCGGGTTGGGGGCAAAAAAGAAGATACAAGGGATGCGAGACCTAGTTGGTCTGGGGCTTGGACCACTCCACACTGAGGATCAGATGGTCGTAGCCGTGCCCGTTGAGGATCTCGATGGCTGCTGCAGCGTCCTTGCGCTGCTTGAAGTGCACGTAGGCGAAGCCCTTGCAGAGGCCGGTGTTCTTGTCGCGCGCCAGGTACATCTTGCTCTGTGGCCCGATCTTCTTCACCAGCTCCTCCAGATCCGCCTCCGTCATGGACTCCGACAGGTTGGAGATGCGAATGGCGGCCGTGTCGTCACGTCCCCGCATGCCCAGTCCACCCTTTTGGCTGTCCTTGAGGAACGGCGGTACGTACTTGCCGGACTTGGGGGCATCGACGGCGGCTTGCGCAGCCGCTGAGGCCTTCTTCTCCATCATGTTGGTGTCCATGGCGGTGCCCTTGTAGGGGCAGTTGACCGACCAATGCTCACCGTTGCAGATACGGCACTTGGCAATGTTCTTGGTGGGGTCCAGCAGCGGATCGTTGGCCTTCTCATCCTCCTTGGAGTTAAGGAACTGCATGATGATCTCCTCAGACACCATGGTCGTCTGCGAGTTCGGGCCGGGCTTGTCGTTCTTCGACTCGCCAAACTTGGTCCAGGTGCGGCGCTTGGCCACGGTCTTGGGTACCACCTGCTTGGAGATCTTGTACGTGCGCACCACCTTCGTCTTCTTGTCGTCCTTGTTGTACTTGTACTCCGTCACATACTTGTGTCCGTTCTCCACCGTCTCCGTCGTTGGCGGCAGGCCGCCGTAATCCAGCTCCACCTCATCGGCCCACGAGGATTTGATCGTTTCAACGCCCGGCATCTGAAAGTGTTCAATTCTTTGTGAAATCCACTGGGGTTGAGGCGTTGGTTGGCGGTTAGCTACTTTGTTTTGCAATGCAATTTGTCAGCGAACGGGAAATGCAAAATTTCGCCACGAGTAAGCGGACGGGAATCAGCACAACGAAAAGAGTGTGGCCAGGTGGTGCGGGCAGCAGCCTGCCTAATGTCTGACTGGTCACACTGCTTGTTTTTCAGCGTCAGGGCTGACAGGTGACGTGAGTAGGCAAAGGTTTTCACCACTAAAACGTGTATATAAAACGTGATTTGAATCTATATTATAGAATTTAAATGGAATTACAATTATTTATCAATTATATGAGTGCTTTAGGAGTTCATAGGAATAAATGTACTAAAACAAGCCCAGCTAGAATGTACTAAAACGTACTATTCAGCTTTAACCTAAAAAATACAGCCTACCCTTGTTTGGTCACACTGTTTGTTATTACCTAGCCTCCAAGAGAGCGAAAGTGAGAGTGATAAGAAAGTATGACCAGGTACAGAATTTTAGTGTTCTAATCTAGTATTTTTCTCACGCCACTGTTGTATGGCTCGCATATATTTTACGCTTTTGCCAAGAGTTTTATTAAATTATTTTGTTGTTTCTCATTATTAATTTAATACCTTGTAAATACAACAAAATCCAGTTTAAATAATCAGCATCTAAGCCTACAACCATCGAAAGCATTTTTCGCATTGCCAACTACTTAAGGAATTTTAGCTTCACCCTTCGCTTGGTCACACTAGCCATCTGTTTCCTCCTTTCTTCCGTTCCGTTTTCTGTCTTTTCTTTCGTGGGTTTTGAAGTGCAAAGATGGCTCCGACTGTAAGCGCTATTACAAAATTTAAATCGTGCATATATTTAGTAATCTTGTGTTGAAATTGTTCTTAAATGAGAAAATATCAAAGTGTGTTGATGCAGGAACTCGATTATAAACAAATTGATCTGCCATATGCAGTGATTGTGCTGTTTTTATGTTCTTTTTTTTTATGTGTAACCCCAAAAATGGGTAACTGAAATACTCACTGGAAACTCTTGTTAATATTTTGGAATGGGCTTTAGTTAAATGATCTGCAATGTGCAGGGATTTTGTGTTTTTAACCGGAATTAATACTTTTCTTTGAAATTCTGGCATCAACATGATAATGCTAGGTTAACTTTAAATTAAGTGTTCAGGAGAAATGTTACAGTATATACTATACTAACGACAGAAACCCCTTGAATACCGCATCTAACTAGAGTTTCTTTTTTGTGTGCTCCAGGCCAAGACCAACAAGGGTGATACCAAGGCCGCTGCTGGCAAGCCGGCCGAGAAGAAGGCCGCTCCCGCCGCCGCTGCCGCCAAGGGCAAGGTGGAGAAGCCCAAGGCTGAGGCCGCCAAGCCCGCCGCGGCTGCTGCGGCCAAGAACGTGAAGAAGGCTCCGGAGGTTGCCAAGGCGGCCGCCGCTGCTGCTGCCAAGCCTGCCGCTGCTAAGCCCGCTGCCGCCAAGGCCGCTCCCGCTGCCAAGGCTGCTCCGGCCAAGGATGCCGGCAAGAAGGCTCCCGCTGCTGCTGCGCCCAAGAAGGACGCCAAGGCCGCTCCCGCTGCCAAGGCTGCTCCGGCTGCCGCCAAGAAGGCCGCCTCCACCCCGGCTGCTGCTCCTCCGGCCAAGAAGGCTGCCCCCGCCAAGGCTGCTGCTCCGGTTGCCGCTGCTGCTGCCACTCCGGCTGCAGCTGCTGCTCCCGCTGCTGCCAAGCCGGCGGCCAAGCCCAAGACCAAGGCCGCTGCTCCCGCCCCCAGCAAGGTGGTGAAGAAGAATGTGCTGCGCGGCAAGGGACAGAAGAAGAAGAAGGTCTCGCTCCGCTTCACCATCGACTGCACCAACATTGCTGAGGACAGCATCATGGATGTGGCCGATTTCGTAAGTAGTAGTCAAGGGGAAGTCACATCTAAGTGCTCCCTTAACCCACAGGCTCAGGGTGCGATTGGGGAATTGGATCGAATGTGCCTTGGCTGTTTCTTGCGAGGATCACACTGTTCCGGATCCAATTCCCTGGACCTAACTTGCCTGCCTGCCCATTCAGCACCTCTTGCCTACCGCACCAAGCTTTTCATTGCCCTCCAAGTAAACCAGAGGCTTTGGACAAAAAGTTGTGGTTACAGTGAAGCCTCTCCACTAGCGATTACTGCCAGCAGACTAATTCTCGTGCTGCTGGTGGTTAACAACTTCTGGAACAATAATAACTATTAGAGATATTTAGAGATTAGAGATTATTCCAATTCGATTCGCTTCTTCGCTGCCCCTTTGCCGGGCACTCGCGTCTGTTTCCGCCTGGCTTCCCGTGCCGGATTGTCAAAAAAAGGGGCTCTGGACACTGCACAACGGGGTAGCCTCTGACCGCCAGTGACCTGGCACTGGCCAGTGGTGCAACCGTTTGTGAACAGCGTCAAGCCGTGCTATGTGTACCGCCACGTGGTGGGCCCTGGGTTGAGTGCGCCACATCCGTGGCGCCTCATTCCAAAATTCATGGTGCGCCCTGCTCCAGGTGTCCCAACTCCGGGACGCTGCAGGTTTTCCCACTTTATAGATTTTCATTGGTTCTATATCCAACTAAATCCTCGTGATAAGGCTCTGAAAATAAACCCAACCTGCTACCAAGTGGGCAAACCGAAAGAGCTCTCAACGAGCCAAATTGCAAGAGCAGGGCGTAGAAACGTCCACTGAGAGAAATAAAGAAAGAGAGAGAGAGAGGATCAGGTAATTACTTAGTTACTAAAAAATATCCAATAGGTTTATCTGGAACTTGGAGTGCTATATAGAAAATATATCTAGCTAAACCTGGAGTTTTAAATTCAATTTGATTAGCATTTAAACGTAACTGAAGGATCATGCAATCTTCAATTGCTTAAATCTTTTGATGTCAATTGGTTATATCATTTAAATCTTTTAAAAACACATATATTGTAAATATTTACATTTTCAATGTCTAGAATGTTTTGTTACATAATTAACTGAAAATGGTTTAATAGTTCTTTTTAAACGTTTAAAAAATATAAATTTATCAAATACAATGGACAAATATTGAAATATCTTTGATTTCCAATTTTGTTCACATACAAATCTTACATTACTCCACCAGCTTTGTTGGCTATATACACGCATCAACCATTTTGCCATGATATATCTCTGAATAATCGTAAGGCCACGCCGATTTGCCGTCAAAGAGTGAGCTTTTAGCGTCGCTTTGATGGCAGTGTACTCAGTGGCACATTAAAAAATTGATCACTCTTCTTTATTTGGGCCTTCTGTCCTTAACCAATAGACTCTTGGCCTTAACAAAGAAAGAGACATTACCACTGCTAGCAACAGCCAGCATTGGACTTCTTCCCCCACAAGCAGATCGCAACTAACGCCTAATCCATCCTGTCCTGTCCAACCCTTAGGAGAAGTACGTGAAGGCCCGCTTGAAGGTCAACGGAAAGGTGAACAACCTGGGCAACAACGTCACCTTCGAGCGCTCCAAGCTGAAGCTGCATGTGAGCTCCGATGTGCACTTCTCCAAGGCCTACCTCAAGTACCTGACCAAGAAGTACTTGAAGAAGAACAGCCTGCGTGATTGGATCCGTGTGGTCGCCAACGAGAAGGACTCGTACGAGCTGCGCTACTTCAGAATCAGCTCCAACGACGACGAGGACGATGATGCCGAGTAAGGAGTGCTCTCTGTCCCGAGTCTCTCACACAGCAACCGGAACTACCAGAGGCCACCAGAGAGTAGGAGGATGGATGAGGGGGCGTGTGATTTTTTTTGAATAAAAAAAGATGAATAATCAATGTAAAATGGTTTTCACAAATTAAAAATTTTTGTGTTCTACCGACAAAAAGATTTTGTATTGATTTTTTTGAAGGGAGGGGAATTATTTCTATTGCATCTAGAATGTTTAGTTTATTCTTGAGGGGATTAAAAAACTATATTTTGTTTGGATCAGGGGCTTATGTATGGGAGAGATCAATAAGTATTATTTTTTACAAAGGTATGCAAGCAAGATATTTGAGGCTATGCCAAATATCTTTGATTAAACAAAAAAGTAACTATATAAGCAAAGTTTGAGATAATGCCAGATATCTTTAAATAAATATATACGCAACATTTTTGGGCTAATGCCAAATCTCTTTGTTAGGAATTATACAATGATTCCTTAAATGTGATCGAGATAACTATTTTGTTGGGAAAGTATTTTTTTAAAGAACAAGGGCTACTGATTAAATTCATTTTGTTTGGATTAAAAAAACAATTGCAATAGAATTCATAACAACCAAACAATTATTTTGCAATAATAATTGCTTCAGATCTAGTTGCCTTTAAAGGGAACTACATTCTATAAACTCTCAATCAAAATGGTCGATAAAAAGTGGCATGCTAAAAATGTTAGTTAATTACAAGATCGATTATCATTGTTTTTGTTAGCTAACTGAGGTTTCACTGCCATTGGGCTACGTTTTTTTTTACCGATCTCCATTGTGATTTATAATTGCTGTGAAAGTTGGCTGATCGAATGGCACTATCTCGCTCTATTTTGTGATTGCATTTTTTGTGTGGCCGTGGGTGGTGGTGAAAGTAAGGTAAACGCTTAATACCCTCTCAAAAAGTCATATTAGCTTTGAAGTTTATAACATTTCAGAAGTGAAGACCTAATTTTGACTTTTCGTGAGTTAAATATAGTTTTGAAGATATGTGAAAAATATGTGAAATAACTTTTTACAATGATTTATAGATGTAAACATAAAAGATCCTCGAATAACTCATATCGCAAATGTTACCTTATAGTTTGTAGGCTCTTCAAAAACTTGGCATAACCCAAACTGACTAATTTCCATCGCTGACTTGCTTAACCAACGAGTTCTCCAAATATTTGCAGATGTCTTTTGCTTGTTTTTGTTTGCCATCATCATCATCATCATCATCAAGCACTCGTCAGTTAAAATAAATAAACGTTACAAAAACACTCTGGAGCCTCCCCCAGGCACAATCGCTGTCATTTATGATGACCCTTAACTAGTCAGTTCCCTATTTGGTCAGTTTAAATGAGTAATATTATGTAGAATGTACATTTATGTAAGCACTCCCGGGGAGGAATAAAACCCACTACGTGTCGGTGCTATGGGTGTAGGCGAAAGCTTTTTATTTTAACAATTGAGAGGGGTGCAACAAATACGATTGCTTACAGCAGTACGAGTACGAATAAAAACAAGCAACAATTACGAATTACGAATAACGCTAACAATGCTACAAAAAATATACACTTCGAGTGCGCGAGAACTTACGTTCGGTAATGTCTTTTCAGGTTTTTGTTTTCTTTAGGGGATTCGATTCGATTTGATTCGAGTACATAGATATAAATATATAAGTATATATATATATATATATATTCAAACTGGGACGAGACGAGATTCACGACTTCACTTGGTGGATGGCTTTCCCATCGCAGTCATCACAATTGAAGGGGTTTTTTTTTGTAGGGAGGCTATAGCGGGGGACTGGAGGTTCCAAATGTGTTTTGTCCACGAATACTGTGTAGAGATGATGGTGCGGCGGAATTGAACCATTTTTGTCCAATTAGCGCCTGTCCAGCGCTGCTGTGGTTAATATCGATCTTGGCCAGCGCATAAAAAAAGCGGCTCAACCATCCGGGGAAGGCGACGCAAACGACGACGAAAATAAATAACACACCATCACAGGGCTGGGGGAGAAAGACTGGGGAGGGGATTGGGGCTATAGTTGGGAAAGAAGGTAACAAAGCAGCTTGGAACGTTCCAGAAGCCGGCCATCATCTAGGCGTATTGCTTGACCAGGAGGAGTCCCAGCACCAGCGAAAGGAACACTCCTTGACTGAGTCCCCGGAGGGTTTCCGCTCCACTGGTGTTGGACTTGACGGACGCCTGCACGGGACTGGCCACATCGGGAGCCTGCTGCACCTGCTGCGATCCCGGCTGAGCGGGGGCCATTGGCGCCAAAGGCGCCGGACCCTCGCCGGCTGGGGCCGCTGGTGGAGGTGGGGCTGGATAGCAGGCAATCTTCTCTACCTCCACCATCTTGGTGCTATCGTTCGGATCCGTCTCGTTCACCTTGGTGGGCACGCAGATAATGCCTCCGGCTGGTGGTGGCGGTTGAGCAGCTGCATCCGGTGCGGTCATGTTGGATGCCTCTGGATTGAAGGGAGCCATGGGTGCCAAGGGGACTCCTGGCTGGGCATCTTGCGTGGAGTTCACTGGTAGTGGAGCCTGTGCTGGAGCTACTCCTGGAGCGGCTGCAACTCCGCCAGCATTTATCACCGTCGTTCCATCGGTGGCATTCACTGGCACTCCATTGTTGATGATGATGATGCGATCCTGACCAGCCGCGGGAGCAGCGGCCACAGGTTGCGAGGACGAGCTGCCGCCGGAGGGCGTAAGGGCATGGCCCAGTAAAGCACCGCCCAAACCACCAGCGAGCAGACCAGTTCCTGGAAAGTATAGGAAATTCATGCGGAGATTAGTAAAAGGCAAATTACAAAAAAGTACAAACACTCACCGAAGCCCAGACCGGAGGAGGATTGCTGAGGCGGCGAGGCGTAGTAGGTGGCACCCGGTGGTAGGGAAGCGCCCGCCTGGTAGTAGGTGGCTCCTGGTGGAGGAGCAGCAGCTGGATGGTACCCATTACCCATGGGCATGTGTCCTGCCGATGGGTAGTAAGTGGCTCCAGCGGGCAAGTTCGAGGGATACCCGCCGGGCGCATGTCCCCCAGATGGGTAATAGGTGGCTCCAGCTGGAACTCCTGAATACTGGGTGCCATGGTTCTGGGTGGCGGAGATGGGCTGATGGATATTCGACCCGGTGGCTGCTCCATAGCTGGGCGGAGCTGCACCGTAGTTGGGGGCATGGTAGGCGGGCGGAGCCTCGTGCATATTGGGACGGGCACCGCCAACAGGATTGGAGGCGGAGTAGGCGGGCGGAGGACCCTGCGGCACATTCCAGCCCGGTTGAGGAGCACTTCCGCCAGTCGCCGGGCGATTCGGCTGGGAGTTGTAGTTCGGGTAGCTCAGCTTGGCCACATCGGCGTGGGAATTGCTGGCACCACCAACGCCATGGCCATTGGTATTGTAGCTGGGCTGCGTCACGTGACCGTAGTTGGAGCCGGATGACGAGGAGGAAGAGGAGGTCTTGCGCTGGTTGCTGCCTTGGTTACGCCGCCCTTCCACAACATGCCCGCCGTGCGTCAGCAGGAGCGTAAACACCGCCCAGGTGACAAAGGCTCCATGGGAGGAGCCACTGCTTGCGCTGCCCATCATTCGGCTGTGGAGATGATTCGGACTGGATGATTCGCACTGGAAGTGGAACGCACAATGGAACGAACGGTGGGTCGTAAAATCAAAATCAACTGATTCGCATGCTAATTACCCAAACCCGTTTGCGATGCGACGAGATGAGCTACTTCCCACTGCTAGTGCGTCAAACGGTATTGTTATTGTTATTGCTGTTGGCTTAATAACTGCTCTCAACTGGAGAAGTCCGCTCAAGCTTCGCGTTTCGATTCGTTTTGTCTCGCTGCGTCGGACTGCGATTTCACTTGTGAGCCCAAAGCTGGTCAGTGTGGTTGCAAAGCGAACTTGGGAATTCCCATGGTAAACTTAGCCAAACGGTCATACTGTGGGGGTAATGTAACGGTTTTATTCCTCTCTTGAATGTGCATTAAGTAATCTACATTGGATAACTGGAAGAAGTTTCCAAGTTTTCCAAGAAATGTATGGAATAAATGTTTTTGGAAAATTTCGGTTTTGTTTGAAAATTTTAAAAGTTGTCCAAAGAAAAGATTACACTGAATTGTTTTATTTAATATTCAATTAAAAACAAGCTAATATATTTATAGTTTTGCAAGAATAATAGGATATTGCTTAATTAATAAACAATTATCAAAAAAGCAAGTACTGACTGACTATCACAAAGTGTAGAAAATTTGGATTTAAAATTTGGATCTATAAATAATATCTTTTTGTTCTGATTTTTAGTGACTAAGTATAACTACGATTTTCCAATATTACCCTCAAAAGAAAAGTGAGAACACAATTACTATTCCTATACCCTCAGTGTGGCCAGTTTTGTGAGTCAGTATAGTTTTTTTGGCGCTCTTGTAAACGGTCTCACTATTGCTCCACCCGTGTGAGACTTGAATTTGTTATTGCTGTTTCGGGGGGCTGTTGTTATTGTTGCTATTGCAGGTGGCTGGCCAACAAGTGCGAAACTATTTGTGACCCAAGAGTGTACCAATTCTCCCCAATTAACGTTTGGCTGCCCAAACTGCTCCAACTCCAAGGCAAGCCCAACAAACAGCTGAGCAGAAATCAAAGAACGAAGGGTAAACAATAAACTTATCAGGTGGGCAAACAAACTAATCTAGATCGAACAAAAGTGGGTGCAGGGCAGCGAATGAACTCTTATCTTGTCTCCCCCTAGCATGAGCCAAGTGGAAGGAGCGGCCAAGGCGAAGGAGGAGGTGGAGGAGCTGGAGCCCAAGGGTCAGAGCGCCAAGCAGCAGCTGGAAACGTATCGGGTGTATGTGGTTACCTGGAATGTGGGCAGTCGCTTCCCGGACAACATCTCTCTGCGCCAGCTGCTGGGCCTGCCGGATGTGGTCAGTGAGGAGGCGATGGACCACCTGCCCGACATCTACGCCCTAGGCCTGCAGGAGGTCAATGCCCAGCCGCAGCAACAGGTGCTGGGGCTGTTCAAAGAGGACCCCTGGACGCACAAGGCCAAGGAGATGTTGAGGACCTTCGACTATGTGGCCATCAAGACGGAGCAGATGCAAGGCCTGCTACTGAGCATGTTCGTGAAGCGCAAGCATGTGGAGCATCTCCACGACATCGAGGCGGAGTTCACGCGCACCGGTTTTGGCGGGATCTGGGGCAACAAGGGGGCGGTGAGCATTCGGTTTACCCTCTACGGCTGCGGCCTGGCCTTTGTGGTGGCCCATCTGGCCGCCCACGACCACCAGTTGGACGAGCGGATCGAGGACTACAAGCAGATCCTGGAGCATCATCACTACCACGTGAAGCGCTACCGGGAGATCTATGACCACGACTATGTCTTCTGGTTTGGGGACCTCAACTTCCGGCTGGAGGGGAGCGATTCTGCAACCGAGGTGCGACAGCTGGTGGGCGATGAGGCCCAGCACGAGGCGCTGATTAAGCGAGACCAGCTTTTCCAGGTGCGCGAGCAGACCCAGCAGGCTTTCCAGGTACGGACTCTCCTCTAATCCCCAAGAGAACCCAATCACTAAAAGACTTTCTGCAGGTTCTGCACGAACGCCTGCCCGCCTTTCCGCCCACCTTCAAGTTCCGCGAGGGCACCTCCGAGTACGACCTGAAGCGCCGTCCCGCCTGGACGGACCGGATCATGTACGCGGTGCAGCCCTTGAACAGGCAACCTGGCATGCAGCTGGCCATCGAGCAGTGCTCGTACAAGTCCCATCCGTTGTACACCATCAGTGACCACAAGCCGGTGACCAGCGACTTTACAGTAAAGCTATATCCCAATGTCCGGGTGCCGGGCGTGCAGTTCTCGGCGATCGCCGTGTGGAAGATCGGGGACGAGAACACCATTGAGTACCGTAAGCAGGCAGAGTTCGAGGAGGGTCCCAACGACTGGATTGGCATCTACCCGGTAGCGTACGCCAGTTTGACGGACCATGCCGCCTACGAGTACGTGAACCAGGCCGAGTCGCCCACCTCCTCCGACTCTAACCACGAACCGGATCCGTTTGATACGCCCGCCACGCATCGTCGTGGGCGGCATCATCACCGCAACCGTCAGCGGCTGAGGCGGCATCAGGAGGCCAATGCGCAAGAGCAGGTGCGCCTGGACTTCGCCGACGACGTGGATCTGAGGCATGGCGAGCAGTACCTGTTGATTTACTTCCGAAGCACCGGAGTGCGGGGGGTGACCAGTCTGGGCGGGATTAGCGACGCTTTTGTGGCGGAGAAGCGGCGCGGATCGCCGCACCGGACGGAGTACCATGTGGACTAGCTAGCCGAGGCCCTGGACATCTTCATTCTTTAGTTTGCCTGTTAAGTTTGCCTGTTGATCCCCTTGACCCCTCAAATTCGTGTAAATTATACAATTAGCCAACCAACCAACCAACCCACCCCGTATGTGTTATATTTCATTAACCATTGTGAAATCCCCATCCAAGTTCCCTTTCCATGTTCTAATCGTGATGCATTCCCGCTTTTATTTGCAGCTTGGTCTTGTTTTTGCTGTTGCTGCTTTAGTTGTCACTTTGTTATTTATACTGGCACCGTGTCAGGGCATTAGAAATGGTTAACCGGTTTCGTAAAGGTTAATTACGCCACAAAAATATAAGAAAAGCTATGACACACCCGCCGGCACAGTGGGTGTGGAAAGTTCGAAACCACCCAAAAAGTAACTGAAAATAATAATGAAACTATGAGAAAGTGAAACCTTCTTGAAATGGATAATAGTTCCAGAAAATAGTGTAGAAAAAACACAAAACCAATTAAATCCTTAAAAAGGAACAATTAAACTGGGAGAAAGTAAATACTCGTATACTGGAAAATTATATGGAAACTCAGCCTCATAAGTGATATTTTGAAACATTTACCCAGCCGCAAGAAAGAATAGAAATTTATTAGTTTCTCATTACTTGAAACTGAATTATACACACTATTATAATAATCCAATGAATGGTATTATCTGCTAGATTACAACATATATCCCAGGGTTATATCTTATATCTGTATTTATTGTATAATATTATATGCGACCAATCCCTTAACACATCAATTAATCGTACGATTGTTTGTTTCAGACAGGGTTATTTACTATTATATGCAATATGAATGCAATAGAATACCACACGGCAGCACTGTGTTGTGTTTGGTGTAGAATGTGTGAGGTTTACAGCTGATTTGGCCCACCGTACCGAACCATGCCAATGGAAACGTAACGAAGCGGAGAAACTAGGCTTCCATAAAAGCAAAGCAACGGTCTTTGTGGGTCAATTGCAAACTAAAACTATGTTTGTAGTGTTTCGAAAGCACTAAATAGTGCCCACTGTACCCTGATTTTGGCATGTGCCCCTCGAAGTCAACTGAAGATCCGTGAAGGCAACAGCCCGTGGGGCTGCTGGGGAGACCCGCACCGAGATGGCAATTAGATGACTACCCTGCACCCACTCATATACGAATATATATAGAGCTATAGTATACACTTAACCAACTTAACCAATGAAGAATGCATTTACCACATATATATCTGGAGTATATACCTATTTATATACACATACACATGCACACACACATAATATGCCTTATCAAAGTGTACATTTTATCAATTTTACTTAATCGAAAATGAAGACATTTACAATTGTGTAGTAAAATATATATATAGAGATACGAATACGAATACATATAATATACATACGCATACAAGTATATAGAAACCATTCAAGGATCTCGAAAATAACCGATTTAGCCTTATTTAATACAACATATTGAATAATAAACCGAAACTAGCAATTTGAAAACGCACTTGTGCCTTTCGCATTTCCAATCGCCAACATTTTGTGCTCTAAATTATTTATGGTGAGGCGGGGAGAGGTGTGAGCAGGGGGTCGGGTATGGAAATCGGAAAGGAAAGTAATATGTTTTTCACCTACTTTCTACACAAGTTTTCTGCACTCGATAAAGATTGTTTTTAGCAACGCTCAGTTACTGAAGTAATTCGGTTCTGGAGTTTATATACACTTTTTGGGCGAACAATTTATTCTTAACTCAAAATAAAATAACTATATAACAGAATACAAAAGCGGGACCTGTCACTGTCTCAAATAGCCAGTTGTCTTGAGCCACGATCATGGTCTTCATCCAGCAAATGAGCGGTGTTTGAAAACAGTTGTTTATCGGTACGAAAATGCCAGCATTATATCTCAATCCTGAATATCAATCTCAAAATCCCACTCGAAGTATCATTCTAGCAGCGGCACTTCACCGGATCATATCGGATCCTCCGAGTCGTTGGGGGAACGGGGAATATAACTCGGAAGAGGGGACGACGCACCGCTGCCAGGTTGTGTTTGACAGTCGATTTTATTTCTAGGTCTCGTGATTTTCGCTAATTTGAATCGTCTTGATGTGAGAGCACTGTCCTGGCTGGCTGGTTAGCTCTGTATCTGCTACTGGTTGGAACTTCGCATTCGCTTTCGGATCGGCATCGGTTTTTGGACTCGGTTTCACGGTTTCGGCGGTGTCGCTAGGCGCACGCACTCCTGGAATCGTTTTTTCGTTTCTGGGATGGGGATGGGGGAGCAGGTGCAGGTGCAGGTGACGACGGTTGGTGGCGGGTCGGTTGGGCTAACCAGTTCCAGTGTCAGTCCGCGGACAGATTGCCATCTATGTGGGCAACCCGAGCGTTTTGCGCACCAGTCGGCGGGCGATGGTGTTAAACTCGTCTCTCCGCTCCCGCCACATAATAGCTGCATCCACATTGGCGCCGCTCTCATCGTTGGGTTCTGTATTCGGGATACCAAGAGAGTGGTTTAATTATAGTCTTATATTTATAATAATTATGAACGGGTGGGGTGAAGGTTAAATAGCTTTCAAGGTCATGGTGTTCCCAAACCCCGAGAGACTCACCCGCAAGCATGCTGACCACGCTTAGCAGGATCTTCTCGACACTCTGCACGGGACTCCATCGCTCGGCGGACAGCTCGTAGCCCATGGGATCATCGCCGGGGGCATGCAGGATGGATATGCAGACGCGGCCGTCGGCGAAGATGTTGGGATGGAACATGTCGCACGTGAACTTCATCTTCGGCGGACTCAGCGGATAGTCGGGAGGAAAGGTCAGGCGGGCGGGGAAGACGCCGCCCTCGAAGCAGGTGCCCTCGGGTCCGCTGCAAGGTTCAGGGATTAATAAGCAAAACTGTCCCCAAGTCTGGAAAAGATGTGAGACTCACGCAATCAGGGCCTCCCATTCGAAGAAGTTGTCCTCGCTGATGGGACCGGCCACAATGCCCTCGGGGGGGTCCAGTGTCAGCTCTGGGACAGGGAATATCCAACCAAAAGCAACGAGAAAAGGGAAACCCGGTTAATTGGCTGGAAAAGAACTTTGCCTGTGGACTTCGCACCCGGACTTACGTTTGTATTCCGCCATGAGGCGACGCAGCGCTGATCCAGCCATCGCTCCTGCAGCTCCTGCTTCCTGTCTCCTGGTTGCTAACCGCCCAGGGATGGGTGCTCTGCGGGTTGGGGTATCCTACGCTAGCGCCTCTCCTCTTCTGCCCAGCTCAGCTCTGCGCTCTGCTCTCTGCCCTCGTCCGCTGCTTCCTCTTCCTAGGCTTGCCACCTACGCTGCGGTGTTGCAGGTGTTCTCTCTTCGGCTGGCTCTTCGCTGCTCTCGGGCTCCCAGTCCGAGTTTCCAGGGTCGGGGCGCAATTACCGGATGCGATCGGAGTGCTAGTTGTTGCGGGGAATCGAATGCAGACACGTAATACACAAAACAAACCCTTTCAATGTTTATTTATATCGAATGTTATATTAGTATGTGTCTCTGTCAATGTACTGTACAGTCAATGTCGACCTAGTGGTGACAAAAGGCACGGAAAATCTATCGCCATCAAGCAGCTGGCGCCCACCCACTATTCCTATCGATTGGCCATCGGCGGCCCCGGAAAGGAAATACACAAAAAAGGCAACTGACAAAATCTTAAAATAATTAGTTACCCATAGTAATTTAATTAAATCGATTTATTTAAATCATGGAAATTACATTTTTAAGCAAAAGCAGCTATCGCCAAGCGAATATTTTCGTTATTGGAAGAACTATCCAGTAGCCATTAGCCCGCCAAAAAAAATGTGGAAACATTTACATTTCTTCCGATCAATGCTTCTTTGAATTAAGTGTCAAGCAGTTCAAACTTCTAAATTCTGTCAGTTAACAATTTTATTTGTGCTAGTGTTGCCCGAATATTGGTACAATCCTGACAGTGAATTTCTTCGCCACAAGCTGACGGAAACTTTTTTTAAACGTAAGTTATCATCAACACAACGTGCAAAATTCCAGAAAATAGATTTAAACAACAATTTACTTAATTCTTTACCATTCTTTGTTTGAATTCATTTGAATTTTTTGCTTAAACCAGAAAAAAACAAGAAAGGAAGGCTAGCTTCGGTACCCGAAGCTTAGAATAGAATGCAGACCAGTTAGTTGCCTTTAAGCCGTTCGATCGTTTGTATGGCAGGTTATAGTGATCCGATTTTTGGTTTTTAATTTTCTAATACGGCATTAATGTCTATGAAAACTGTATTTCTCAAGAATGAATTAATTGTCTTGAAAAACACCAGACTAATGCTCAATGACCCATTTTCTCACATTGTTCCTATGGCAGCTATAGGATATAGTAGTCCGATTTTGATGGAACTTTTGAGGATAAGTTAAAATAGTCATTAAAAAAAGTTTCATAAAAAAGAAATTATTTATCTGGAAAAATGGCGAACTTATGGCACTTTTTCCCAATCGTTCCTATGACAGCTATGTGATGTAGTGTTCCGACTCCGGCCGTTCCGACTTATATACTACCTGCAAAAGATTGAAGGGTCGGTGCAAAGTTTTAGCCCGATAGCTTTAAAACTGAGACTAGTTTACATAGCAACAGACAGACGGACAGACAGACAGACAGACGGACATGGCTAGATCGACTCGGCTGGTGATGCTGATCAAGAATATATATACTTTATAGGGTCGGAAATGTCTCCTTCACTGCGTTACAAACTTCAGGTCAAAATTATAATATCCTCTGCAAGGGTATAAAAATAATAAAAATAAAAACCCCTTGACATGTTCCGTATTCCACCGTACCAGCGTCGCTGTTTTGACGCACATACCCTTAAGCAATCACCTAAAACATACCGCCAATTCCCGGCAAGTACCTAAAATATACCGAAGCCCCTGGTAAATCCCGAACATGCGGTCATATACGTATTTTTTAAGTTTGTTTTCCATCGGAACTAGTGTGTGTGTGCAAAATTCTATTGGTTCCCCGAAAAGTCAGGAAACTGCAAATGCAAAACTAACAGAAAGAACAGAAAAACCGAGCCAACGGCGAAAAGAACAAAACGAGAGAGAAAAAAAGCCGAGTAACGGATGAGAAAACCAATTTATTAATGGGGGCATTCTGAGTTTCCGTTTGCGCAACAACAACAAACACATATAGAAAAAAAACGAAAAAATTTCAGTGCAGTGCGGTGCAAATACGTCAGAGCCTGATTATTGTGTTTTTTCCTTTTTATTTTATTTTTTTTGTTGGCTTTTGGAGATTCGTATAAGTATATATTTGTTTGTTCGGAGGCAAAACCGACACACACTCGCTCACACACAGAACCAGACCAAATTTATGTTGCGGCAAAACGGATTTCTTTGCTACCAAGAGCGACGTGCAACGCACACTGTTACGCCAACAACAACAACTGCTGCACAAGGAGCAGCAACAAGAACGGTAGCTAAAAAAATCCAAAAAATCCAAAATCAAGGGAAACGGCAAAGCGAATAAAACAAAAAAAAACAACATACCCGCACGCACACGCATGCACGCACACAGATGCAGCTAGGTACGCCACACGAAATCAAATGTGTGTGTGTGAGCTGCCAGTGAGAAAATATAAAAGAAAACGAAAACGTAAAGCAAGGAAAGCACACAAGATAGCAAGAAGAAGAACCCTAGGAAGTTTGCAAAAAAGCATAGATATTAAAGAATTAGCAAGCGTATTTATTTATATATAGTTAACAGTGCGAAATCAACACGGTAAAGGAAAAAATATGCATGTCGATTGTGTATGTGTATTTCGCAGTGTGCCTGCGTGCGTATGTGGGTGTGTGTGTTAGTGAGGCGAAAAAAGAAGAAGCGGCGCATTTAATGTTCAAGCTGCTGCCTCCTCTTCTTCTTGCTCTTCGTGTTCGTGCTGTTCTTCTTCTTAATCGTGTTCTGTGCGCCGCAAAAGAAAATTGCATAAAAAAGGAAAAGAAAAACAGAAAGCGAGTTTTCCACCAGTCATTGTGTATTAGTGTTGTCACATGTAAAACTGTGCGAGATTGCGAGAGTACTATAATTCTGATCAAACATTTACAGCGCCAAGTATATAGATTCTTGATTCTATTGCACTCAATCGATCAGCTTTGCCGTTGCAACTTGCCACAGATGATTCCTATTGTTTCAGTTAGTACATAAGTGGGAACTACTGGGAATGTTGGAAATGTCATTGAATTGTAGGGGAAAAAAGTGAATAGCCTTGTTTTGCCAGCTTGATTAATTTAAATACAACACGGGAAAATACAAATTTCATAGCTGTCAAAGCAGCAATCATTAAAACGTTATTACTCTTCAAGAGTAGGGATATCTGTGATTTAGCTGTCAAATGTAGAGCCTCAGGAATCCATAGAGTTTGATTATTTATTTCGTTTTTGACATTCTAACATTCGGCGCCAGACAGCAGGTAGCATAACTTTGTTCTAATACAAAAATTTATACATTTTGTACACTTACAATTGCCATTAAAGAACCTGCTGTTTGTCTCGCAACGGAAGGAAGAGCATTCAAGAGTGCCGCCTAGCGGCCTAGACATCCGATAGATCATCTTTGTGCACGTTAACCGGACCAGACCCCCAACTGCTGCCAACTATCAGATCCAGAGCCAGACCCAGAACCGAGAGACAGACATCCGGAAGCCTCCGACTTGATTCGTGGAGTGGCGAGAGGATACTCGAGCACCATTCAAGTGCCCTGTAAGATGGAAATTGAAACAGACCAATCCATAGAAGCAATGGACACCCAGGACACCCAAGAGGTTGAGATCATAACCAGTGAGCTTCTGCAACAGCAGCAGCAGCAGAACACCCAGCAAAATTCACCCCCGCAATTGCCGAAGTTCAAGAATCTTATCCAGCCACAACTGCACGCCGTCGGAGCAGTGACCCAGTTGCCCAGCGAGAACGGAAACGTGCCTCCGCAGCAGCTGCTGGCGGACAGTAGCTCAGCTTCGTTCGGGAACAACGATTCCTCCGAGGCCATGCCGATGGATGATGAGACCAAGGAGGACCAATTCCGGTCCGAAACCACATTTTCCTTCACAGTGGAAAATGTAGGTCAACTCAAATCGCAGCGCCTCTCGCCGCCCGTGTACGTGCGCATGCTGCCCTGGAAGATCATGGTGATACCGAACGACCGGGCCCTGGGCTTCTTCCTGCAGTGCAACGGGGAGAACGACTCGCCCACCTGGTCTTGCAATGCCATTGCCGAGCTGCGCCTGAAGTGCCACAAGCCCGATACCCAGCCATTCACCCGGGCCAGGATCAAGCACTTGTTCTACTCGAAGGAGAACGACTATGGCTACTCGAACTTCATCACCTGGCAGGAGCTGCAGGACGCGGAGAAGAACTATGTGCACAACAACAGCATCACGCTGGAGGTGTATGTGATTGCGGATGCCCCGCACGGCGTGCTGTGGGACTCCAAGAAGCACACGGGCTACGTGGGCCTGAAGAACCAGGGGGCCACCTGCTACATGAACTCTTTGCTCCAGACGCTCTACTTCACCAACTCGCTGCGCCTGGCCGTCTACCGCATCCCCACGGAGGCGGATGACAGCACCAAGTCGGTGGGCCTATCCCTCCAACGCGTCTTTCACGAGCTCCAACTGGGCGATCGTCCCGTCGGCACTAAGAAGCTGACCAAGTCATTCGGGTGGGAGACACTCGACTCGTTTATGCAACACGATGTGCAGGAGTTCCTGCGCGTGCTGCTCGACAAACTGGAGTCGAAGATGAAGGGCACCTGCCTCGAAGGCACCATTCCCGGGCTGTTCGAGGGCAAGATGTCCTCGTACATCAAGTGCAAGAATGTGGACTACAATAGCACACGCTACGAGACCTTCTACGACATCCAGCTGAACATCAAGGACAAGAAGAACATCTACGAGTCCTTCCAGGACTATGTGGCCTCCGAGACGCTCGAGGGGGACAACAAATATGATGCCGGCGTCCATGGACTGCAGGTGAGGAGTGCGATTGGGATTCGATTCTGAGGGGTTTCATAATTCTCATAATTTGTTGTTTCCTCTTTGCAGGAGGCCAGCAAGGGCGTCATCTTCACTTCATTCCCGCCCGTGCTGCACCTGCATCTGATGCGCTTCCAGTACGACCCCATCACGGACAGCTCGATCAAGTACAACGATCGCTTCGAGTTCTACGAGCAGATCAATCTGGATCGCTACCTGGCCGAGGGTGAGAAAACCTCCGCCGACTACGTTCTCCACGCCGTGCTGGTCCACTCGGGCGACAATCATGGCGGGCACTATGTGGTCTTCATCAATCCGAAAGCGGACGGGCGCTGGTTCAAGTTCGACGACGATGTGGTCTCCAGTTGCCGCAAGCAGGAGGCGATTGAGCAGAACTACGGCGGCATGGATGACGAGATCTCGTTCCACGCCAAGTGCAGCAACGCCTACATGCTGGTCTACATTCGCCAGTCTGAGCTGGATCGGGTGCTCGGCGACATACCCGAGAACGAGATCTCCAGCGATCTTGTGGAGCGTCTGGATCTCGAGAAGCGCATTGAAATGGCGCGTCGAAAGGAGCGCAGTGAAGCCAATCTGTACGTATCCGTGCACGTGATCCTTGAGGAGTACTTTGAGGGCCAGCAGAAGCGCCGCCTCTTCGACCTGGAGAAGACCCATCAGCGTCCGTTCAAGCTTAAGCAGAACCAGACTGTCGACGAGCTGGTGGACATGTTCGTCAAGGGATTCGGCGTGGCGCGCGACCGGATGCGTATCTGGAACATGTGCACCGCCCAGACGCAAAAGTTCCTTTACTTCGACTTCGAGGCGGAGGCGTCACGCACCATCGAGCAGATCCCCACGTCTCAGAAGCCCTGGGTGATCTTCCTGGAGTTGGCCTCGCCGGAGGACCCCGCCCCGCTGCCGCCCTTCAACCCCAAATCGGACGTCCTCCTGTTTCTCAAGTACTACGATGCGCGGAACAAGCGGCTGAACTACATCGGGTGCACCCAACAACCCCAGAGCCGTCGGCTCATAGATCTGGTGCCGGAGGTGAACCGCAAGCTGGGCTTTGACCCAGACACGGAGCTTACAGTGTTCGATGAGTATGCCGACAAGAAGGTGGGTGGAGTGCGAGTCCTTAGTAGTTTATTTATCCATCTTTTTTATTCAATCATTTTGTATTACCTTTCAGGTGGCCAATCTGTGCGATCCAATTGAGAGCGTACTGTACATACCGCAAGACCTGTTGCAGGGCCACATCCTCATTTTCGAGCGCGAGAATGTGGACGCCAAACTGGACCTGCCCACGGTAGAGGACTACTTTCTGGACCTGGTCTACCGCATCGAGATAATCTTTAGCGATAAGTGCAATCCGAACGAGCCGGACTTCACGCTGGAGCTCTCCAATCGCTACAACTACGAGCAGCTGACCAATGCTGTCGCCGAGCGCCTGAACACCGATCCCCAGAAGCTGCAGTTCTTCATGTGCATCAACAACTACAAGGAGACGGCGGGCAATGCCGTGCCCTACACATTCAAGGTGCGTTGGGATTGGGATGGGATTCCATGTGGGCCGTATTAATTCGGTATTTATTTCGTATACAGGGCACCATCAAGGACCTGGTGTCGTACACGAAGCAGAGCACACCGAAGCGAATCTTCTACCAGCGCCTCTCGCTGAGCATCCACGAGCTGGACAACAAGAAGCAGTTCAAGTGCGTCTGGGTGAGCGTTGATCTCAAGGATGAGAAGGAGCTGGTGCTGTATCCGAACAAGAACGATACGGTCAAGGGCCTGCTGGAGGAGGCGGCCAAGAAGATCACTTTCGCCTTCCCGGAGAACAGTCGCCGCAAGCTGCGCCTAATGAAGGTCAGCAACCACAAGATTGTGTCCATCTGCAAGGACGACATACCGCTGGACACGCTGCTTAAGACCAGCGAATCACTGACGACGACGCAGGGCGGTGCCCAGAAGACGTATCGCGTGGAGGAGGTGCCCACAGACGAGATGCTGCTAGCGGAGAACGAGATGCTCATCCCGGTGGCCCACTTCAGCAAGGAGCTGTACAACTCCTTCGGCGTGCCGTTCCTCACAAAGGCGCGCCACGGTGAACCCTACGGAGCGCTGAAGCAGCGCATCCAGAAGCGCCTCAACGTACCGGACAAGGAGTGGGAGAATTACAAGTTTTCGGTTATCACCATGGGCCCCAATGCGGATGTAAACGACAATACGCCGGTCGACCTGGAGGTGTATCGATCGTGGACTGGTGGCCAGTTGCCCTTCTTCGGCTTGGATCACATCAACAAGTCGCGCAAGCGCAGCTCGCTCAACTTCTCCGAGAAGGCCATCAAGATATACAACTAGGAGGAGGAGCGCCAGGAGGAGCAGTGGCGGAGTACGGCGACGGACGACGAGGAGGAGACGGATTCGGAGGATGAGGAGCTGGACTTTGGATAACAATTACACAGATACTGATACCGATAAACAACAGCATATACCTACCACACACATATATCAAATGGAGGGGAGCAACTGACAGGCTGGATATGGATCTGAATCGAGATCGGGATCGGGATCGGGATCCTCGGGAGCCAAGACAAGTGCCCCGATTCCTTTTGTTCCTTTTGCTCTTCTCCCGCACAAACACAGAAAAACAAGCAAAACCAACAAACAGAAAACAAACAAAACTTGCGATCCACCCATCCCCCCCATTTATCTTAAATATAAAACTTGTTTAATTTTTTTTGTAATAATTACTTGCTAAGTCATATATAATTATTTATTAACCCGAGAGCACCACCCGAAAGGCAGGCCACACCACGCACCACACACCAGAGCGAGCTCCTGCTGGAGCCGAATCCGGTGAAGCTCCGCAGAGTCCTTTTTCCTCGATTCTACCGACTTCCCTGATTCCCTGGAATTAAAGTAACTTCAATTTAGGCTTAGGCTTTTACGTGAGTGTGCGTGCGTGCACAGGCATGTGTGTGCGTGTTTTCTATATAATATAATAATTAATCGATAATTGTTTAATCGCTGACAGAAGTCAATCGAGATCGAAAATGATCGGGGAAATCTGAACCGACTTCGATTGCTTTTGTCATGTTGTAAATAAGCGTTCGTTGCAAGTTGCCCATTGGAAAAGAAAAAGAAACATATATCTGTAACAAAAACAAAACAAAAAACAAAGAAACTAAACTAAAAACAAAAAGAAAAAGAAAAACAAAGGATACATAAATATATATATATATAAACTAGACGAAAGGAGCTGTAAAACGAGTAAAACCCAAAACTAAGCAACAAGTATAACTTTAAATACACGAAAACAAAGTCAAACTCTGCGCTAAATAATACTGATATATTAAATGAAAGAGACGGGTAATAATAAAAAGAGCGAGACAGCGGAAAGGAGCGAACGTGAGCGAGAGAGAGAGCGCGAGACAGTTGATAATGAAGAGAAAGATTTGTTTCAAACAATTATTTGTGATTTTAAAACATGAAATGATAAAATTGTACGCAAAAGGACTAGACAACATAATATTAATTAATAAATTACAATAATATCATGGTTTAGTGCTTTTTTCTTTGTTACTAGAGAGAGAGGCGAGCGAGCATCCGAAACACCAACCAACCAACCAACTAAAAACAAACCGAGACAAGCCCACAACAAAACAATATTTTAAAAAATACAATTACTATGCTATTATTATTATTTATGCAGCAAATAATTCAAATTATTTATGTGTAAAAAAAAACAAAAAAAAAAAACAAACGAATAAAATACCAAGAATTCAAATGAAAGCGTGCTACATTAAGCCAAGCATATATTTCGTTGCTTCTTGGGTGTAGAATGTTACCAAATAGATCTTTCTTTCCAGGGAGGGGGGCTGGTACATCTACGGGGATTACATTAATTTGTATTCAAGGAATTCGGTTTGTTATCTCTTCTAGCATGTTTTTATCTGACGTTTAATGGAGTTTTTCAGTTTTCATTAGAGGAATAATATTCATAAACAATACAGCCTTCGAAATAAATCGCAATCTGTTGGATCTTGTAAAGTCTGTTTGAGGATTTTGTACCTATTCAAATGGTAGAATAAACTGTACTATTAGAACTATTGGAACAAATATTATTTACTTTTGAAAAGAGATTTTCAATTTGAAATTGGTGGTAATAAAAGGTAATATCAGTTTGATCCCTGTTTCGTTACGTTAATGTAGACCTATTTTTACTATTATATTATATTCTCAAGATAAAAGAACAATTCGAATTATTATTTCTATAATCGAAACAAAATTCAGATCTCTGTCTCATATTATTTAATCGAATCATTTAGAACATTGTGGTCTAGGATTAGCTTAAGAACTAGTTGGAGCTGGCTGAGAGGCCTAGAACTTGCGCCTCTTGAGCAGCTCCGGTCGCCAGTTGACCGGATGCGACTCCTCGCTGGCCTCGTCATCCTCCTTGTACACCTTGATGGTCTTGTCCGCCTCGGCAGTGATCAACCTTGTGCCAGACTGATCGAAGCACATGGCGAATATGCCCGCCTCGCTGTCCATGGAGCCAGGCTGGACGGGGGCCTGGAAACGCTGGAAGTTGTAGCCGGTGCGCCAGTCCCAGAAGAACATGGTGCCGTTGTCGCCGCCAGAGACCAGCACCCCATCGTTGTTGGCCGCCATACAGTTCACGATGGCCGTGTGGCCGGAGATGTTCTGCACGAAGTTGCCCTCCGGACAGCGCCACTGCTTGATGTTATCCGGCGAGGCGGATGCGAACATGTAGAGCGACGGATGGAGCACGATGCTGCGTACGGACTTCTTGTGGTTGGTCAGCGTGCATACGCTCTTGCCGGCGGCCAGATCCCATAGGCGCACCGTGGAGTCGTGGGAGCCGGTGATGATTTGCGGATTCGTGGCCTGGGCAACCACACTGGCCACAGTGTTGGTGTGGCCTGTCAGCGTGTGGACGTTCGCCTTGGTGCGCATGTCCCAGATCCGGGCTGTGGAGTCCCGGCCCGAGGTGGCCAGCACATCGATGGTGGGATGCAAAGCTAGCGAGTAGACCGCCGAAAGATGGCCATGGTAGTGACGTATCACCTTGTTGTACTCCAGATCCCAGCACTTCACTTGCCGGTCTTCGCCGCAGCTGAACAGGTAGGGATGCTTCGAGCTGACGGCCACTCCTCGCACGGTGCTCACATGGCCGGTGAGGGAGAGCTTCAGCTTGCCGCTAGCCAGGTCCCAGATCTTGATCACTCGGTCGCCCGCCCCGGTTGCGAACCACTCGTTACCCGGCTCCACGGCAATACAGCGCACCCAGCCCAAATGACCGGAGATCACGCGCGACAGCTTCCATGGGGCGTGCCACTTGGGTTTGGGTATGGTGGGCGCCTTCTTCGGTATGAGCTGCAGATTGCTGCCCGATCCATGGGCTCCGGCGGACTTGTCAGCTCCATTGCTGGGCATCGAGGCGCGCACCAGCGAGGTGTGTGCACCCGTCACCAGAGGCGGGATCTTCTCCGCACCCCTCCCATTCGCATGGAATTTAATGAGCTGTCCGGAATTGGATGAGTCGCCGCCTGCTCCTCCATCTGTAATGGCCAGAAGCGGTTTGTCAGCGCCAGCTCCCTTCCTCGCCTCACTGGTCTTCACCGCCCGGTCCAGGACCAAGCCATAGCTGTCCTTGGCCTTGATGGAGCGACGCAGTTTTTCCCTGTCAAGAATCATAACCATAACACATTATATATTTTCACCACAAAACCTGGAAAGTACTCACAGTCGGTCGTCGATCTCGGGCAGGTTTCCCTGGTTGGACACGAACAGGTCGTGGGTGCGCTTCAGGGAGCGGAAGATCAGCGTGTGGACGCTGTGTTTCTGCACATCCTCCATCGAATTATCCTATTATATTCTTAGTCTTCTTAAATATTAGAAAAAATGCGGCTTTCGGCAAAACAACACAAAATGTTTCGCTGCTATCGGTTATCGGCAGTCACAATGGCCGACTGTGCTATCGAAATGGGTTATCGATATGTACAGCCTCTTTTGACCGTTTTTAGACGGATTTTTGTAAATTATCAAAAATGAATTATTTAAATATAAGAATATAACTTAAAATGGTTTGTATAAGTTTCCAAAAATCAAAATCATTAAAATTGTTCAAAATATGAAATTATACTGATTTTTAAATTCTTAAATTTCAAAACAGCTTTCCTGGTGAAAAATGCTTGTAATTTCTAATTTGATTTCAAAATGTCATTGAAAAAAAAAACATTTTTTAACAATACTGATTTAGTAGATGCCTATAAACTGTTTCAGCATATTTATCTGCAAATCTGACTTATCTAAAAAAAAATTAAAAATCAATGACTGAGTTCTTTTGGGTAAATATTGCTTGGGTGGGTGGATTTGTTTGTTTGTTTTTTTTTGTGCCATAAATTGAAATGGTTTCTTTTTCGATAGAACGACAGCTTTAGCCCACAAATTCCCGGAAATTGAAAAATATGAGATGGTTCTTTTTGAAGCATATTTTCTGTTTCATTTTTGTGTTGTTTGTTTGTTTTTTCTTTCTTTTGTTTTGTTTTTATTTTTATTATGATTAGTTTGCGGGGACCGGCGATCCAGATGCGGCGTTACTCGACGACAGCGATGAAGACGTGGGGGACACCGAGGCGGAAGAGGTGCTGGCCGGAGCACCGCTCTCTGGAGCTGCCGACGGCCTCGTGTTGAAGAACTGTTTGATCTGCGGGGAGAGTCCAGGATTTCAATGGGAAATGTCTTTTTTCATAGAATATAACATAGAAGGGAGCATGCTTACAATTCGCTTGATGTAGTTGCAAGAAGTTTCGTTGTTCGAGCTGGACACCACGTTGTCCACTCGGTACGGCGGCGAGATGGTGACTTCGTTCAGGATTTGTATGTTACGTCCCTGCCAGGACACCTCATTATACTGCAAGTTAATGCGGGGATTAGGTTCGGGAGGAGATTTAGGGTGAGACTAGAGACGTACCCCGTATTGTTTGGCTATCGCTCGGTAGAGCTCCTGTGCCTCTGCACTGACTTCCGCATTCTTGGACTTCAGGTAGTCCTGTCTTCGCTCCACTGTTTTACGCAATCGCATTTTTACCTACAAGGCACAGAGAGGGTTGTGAACAATAGGGAACATGTACCAAGATGAATTTCTCTCCTTGATAGGGAGCTCCTAATTTAAAGGGTTTCGAATTCAAATACTTTATCCTTAGATCTTGCATTTTATAATTGAAGAATTTGTTTAAATGAAACCTAATCAAACTATTTGTTTCATGAATAATTGAATGTTTACAAAAGTAGTATACTTATTTAAATAAACTGAATAAATTGTTTGATTTACTAAGAATGTCTAGAGATGTATTTCTTGAAATAATCTAACCAATATATCTCTGATATATTATAAAATGATTTTACTGCGAATATTCAGTATGAAACGTAGTAGGAATTGTGATTCCTACTTCATCATGACTAGGCACTAATCCCCGCATTACCTGTTCCAGGTTAAGCTTCTGCGGATCGTCGATGTTGCCGTTGCACTCCTTGACCACCTGGACATTGCTGCACAGCAAGAGGTTCATCGCGTAGATATCACTCAGCTCCTCCGTCGACTTCGAGCGGCATTCTGCGGGAATTCAAGGAAGCAAAGACAAGACAGGAAGAGAGGAAACAGAGATTGTGGCGCGATGTACGGAGAACCAAGGAGAAAATATACATATTCGATATTATATAAAGGTGAGTGAGGTGAAAACTTTCACCTCTCAAGTGTAAGAGGGGGG
>JAJJHY010001290.1:9768380-9783041 GCA_021224005.1 Drosophila setifemur
ACTCTCTTTGGGAATTGCAAAAGGATACTCAGGATTAGCATCTTTGTGTTGTGATCGAAGGCCAGCACCTCGCCCTCCACCTCCTCGTTGAAGCAGGTCGTGCAGAGCACTGTGGACCCGATGCTGAAGCAATCGTTCACCGCATTCACGTTCCCCGCGGAGGAGCTCCCAGCGGAGGCGGCCATTTTTAATTGGATTTTAGCTGGACTGGATCTGAGTCTCGGAATCGGATGTGGCAAGCTGCTGGTGGCACTCTCTTGCTTGTCAGCTCGCTCAATGCTTGCTTGTTTACACAACTTGGCACAAACAGAACAGAACCAAACACATCAACAACAACAAAACAACAACTAAAAAAAAATGGAAAGCCTGTCGCGCAAATAAATGGCGAACGAGTCGGAATCGGAATCGAAATCGCAAAACGCAACGGGGCGAGGGGATGCGCAATTTCTGGTTGGGTTTCCGGATTTTCCTTCTGGATATTCTCCGGCTAACTCAGCTTCTTCTTCTTCTTCTCCTGCTGCTGCTGCTTCTTCGTATTCTTCGCCTCTCGCTTTCACATTCGCTTCTCCCAATTCCACAATTCCACTCTTTCCACGCGCTGTTGTTGTATCGAGAAGTTTTTTTCTCTCTTTCGCCTCTCGGTCTTCCGGATCGGATCCTTTGCGGTTGTTGCGGGGGTTGCGGGGAGTGGGTCCACACACGTGCGCTGCGCCCGGTAACAATGTCGCGATCCTTGCCTTGCCGAAAATGCCTTGCCTAGCGCTGCGGTTCCGTAATTGAGTTGTGGAATATGCGAAAAAATTTATTGGTCAACACACGAAACAACAGCCAAAAGGGGGCAGCAAAAAACGCAGTGTTGCACTTGCGGTCAGAGTGGCCGTTTCCCGTTCCACAAAATACCGTTGGCGGTATTTTATTACGGAGTGCAAGGCTTTGGATTATATTAATAATAAGCTAAGTATTTATTTATTTATTTAGCTTTGGGATTATAAATAAATCTAACAAATATATTATTTTTGTTTGTTATAATAAAATATCTTGGGGAATTTCGTTCACAAATATTCATTTCACAAGTTTATTACTCTTAATCATAGTCTGGAACATCACAAAATACTCGGAATACTTACATTATTTTATGTAGTATTTTTCACCTCAACTGTTTGGTATATTTGAGATACCCGCCTGTTGTCACTCCAAACCACAGCTTGGCTGCAAAATCGCGGCTAAAAGTGCTGAGATCAGGATCAGGATCGGGAGAACATAACTAAGGATAATGGTGGAGCCAAACAACCAGGAGCGCACGCCCAGTGCCGACACCTTCCTGCCCCTCAGCCGGGTGCGCACGATCATGAAGAGCTCCATGGACACGGGCTTGATCACCAACGAGGTGCTCTTCCTGATGACCAAGTGCACGGAGCTCTTCGTTCAGCACTTGGCGCGCGAGGCCTTCACGGACTCATTTCCCGTGGCCAAAGGTTCGGCGGTGGACACCCTGAAGTACGAGCACCTGGCTCAGGTGGTCAACAAGCGTAAGAATCTTGAGTTCCTGCTGCAGATTGTGCCGGAGAAGATCCGAGTGCACGAGTTCCAGGAGATGTTGCGGCTCAATCGGTCTGGCGGCAGCGATGATGACGATGATTCCGGCTCCGGCTCCGAGTCAGACGAGTGATGCATGAGCCCGGATCCCAATGCGGATCCCCCCAGCGACTGATTTTGTGTCTAGGATTAAGGTTAGTCGATAAGTGCGAAAACGATTGTTCGTACTGTATGCTGATACATATATTAATAAATAACTCGATAGTTAGCACGTGCTGTCTGAATCTGATAAGTTGAAATTGTCCATAAATTGTATTGAACCATGTAGAGGAGGGTTATCTTTAGGTGTTCGTCATAGTTGGCCTATCTTTTCGATTCCATCTCCTACCACAACTTCGCAATTATGACCTTTCAGAGGTTACTATTAAATACTATAAAGCATTTATATTCTGACAACCTAGTCTAAGTTTCAGATACTTTAGACTCGTGCCAGATACAATTGAAATTATAATTTAATCCTCCTTTCCGCCCCCTCAAAAATCAATAATTTCAAGTTTTTGAAGTATAACATGTAATTGCACTTGGATTCGAATGGTACATTAGATTCGGAGAGGACTAGATGCCCTCGATGCTCCTAGATCTTCAGGTTGTAGCCAGGATAACCGGTGGCATTCAGACCAGTCACCTTGTAGGTGGTGCCTGCCGGCGAGGGTTGGTCGAACTTGGCGGCGGTGGTCACGTACAGGATGTCCAGATTGGGGCCGCCGAAGGCGGACGAGGTGATCTGCTTGGTGGGGAACTTGATCTCCAGCAGGACCTTGCCGGTGCTAGGGGAAGGTAAAATCCGGAAAATAAGAAATATATAAGGAAATACACCCCCACCCCCGGAGACTTACTTGGGATTCACCTTGTAGATGGTGGCACCGTTGAAGGTGGCCACGTATAGATTGCCATCAGTGTCGATGGTCAGGCCGTCGGGCAGGAGGTGGTCCTTGGGACTGGTCTTGCGCAGATTGAAGACCACCTTCGGGTTGCTGGCCACGCCCGTCTCGAAGTCGTAGTCGTACGACTTCACCTCGTAGTCGGTGGTGTCGATGTAGTAGAACTTCTTGGCCTTCTCGTCCCAGGCCAGGCCGTTGGAGATGCCCACGTCACCCTTGACCACCGATGTCTGGCCGCCCTCCCACTTGTACAGCTCGCCGTGACGGAACTCGAACTCGTCGCCAATGTAGCGCATGGTGCCGCCGAAGAAGCGACCTCGGGGATCGGTCTTGGCGTCATTCAGACGGTTCTTCTCCAGCAGCGGCTGCACCTGGAACAGCTGGCGCACCACCTTGGCGGTGGGTGAGACGCCGTCCCACTGCACAATCTCCACGCGACGGCCACAGCCGACGGCAAACTCCTGCGGACGACCCTCGATGGGCAGCACGAATCCGGCCAGGGGCTCGCCCTCGATCTTCGCCTTGTAGACCTTGTCCTGCTGGAAATCGTACCGGAGCAGGCCACCCGCCTCGATGTCCACGTAGTACAGGCTCTGGCGGGCCTCGTCCCAGTGGGGACCCTCTCCCAAACCGGCGAAAGAATCGGGCAGCGGCTCAATCTTGTACGACATCTGGAGGGGTTCGATATGGGTATATTTTGTTTGAGTAATTGTGCGGATAAAGTATACAAAATATGAATACTTGGTCTTAGTAATAGTTAGGGTTAATCTGCAAGGTTTCCCAAGTCAGTTTCCTTGCTTATATATAAAACTGCTAATGTAAGTATGTTAAGTAATGTAAATAAGTTCCTATCAAAAATATATATATTTCAGCCGAAAAGGTTATTGCGAAAATCTAATCGCTGATATTTGCATAGCTAACTATATAGACAATAAAGCAAACCATTGAATTGAATTACATTGATTGTTAGGAATGTTGTAAATAAAAATAATATATGTATATGTCATATATGATCCTTCGGATCACATATTACTCAATATTACTCTACAAAATCATAAAAATAATATTTTTTTCAAAGATTCAATGATCACAATATTTACAAACAACCCACAACATTTTCACTGAAGCCACAAGATTTTGTTAATCACATCACACTTTAGTTTTTAACACAACAATAAAATAGTATATCAATTCATGATTTCCCAATTATGATCCTTGATTTTTTTTAAAATTTTAATTATCCTTTTTTTGAAATAGTTCTTTACTTTAACCGATGGGGAGAACAAAAATATTCCACTACCGTAAGGCCCAGAAGAAGGGCTACAACAGCTAGAACCAAACTGGGCTTCCGCAACATCTCGCCTTAGATCGTTCTCTCTGGGACTCCGACTGGCAACTGAAGCTTTTGTCGGCGGCGGGAGAGCCTTTTATTGGAAACTACCTCGAAGTCTGCCTGGGAGGCCTGTCGATCGGGTTTGAGATACAGATACAAAGTCAATCTCAGACTGAGACTGAGACTGAACTGAGGAGAGGCTTCGGCTTCAGGCGGAACACAAAGTGCGAGTTTATTTCCATTTTCGAATTATTATGTTTTGTTTTGTTTATAATTATTTTCAATTTTTTTCTCGCTGCAGCTGCGTTTTCTGTGACGTCATGCCCTTCACTTACTCAGCCTCCCAGAGATGTCACGTTTAATTATTAATTATTTTTGTTGTTCCCTGCCATTTATGTTAGTACTTTGTTCGCGTTGTTTTCCACGCTTAAGTGACTTTTGGTGTTCATGAGATACGGATTCGAGATTGGTCAAATTTAAGAAAGAGCCATCGGCCAGGGACATCTCCTATCGTTTCTGGGGCTTTGCCAATTTTTTAAGTTTTACAATTTTGTAATGAAATCGTTCCTGTTTCCACTCATCAAAGTTTTTCAAATCCTTTAGCAATTAACAACATTTTTTAAATTATAAATAATATTTTCGTCCTTTCTTAAGCAATTTCGGTGATAATAACATTTTTGAGAATTCTTGTAGTATTTCAAATACAGCACTTGCACAAATAAAAAAAATAATAAACGCCATTCCACAATTCAACATTTTCTTTAACTTTAGCACGAAAAAGAATATAAAGGACACGCAGATGGAGGACCTACCTTTGAGATAGTATTGATCTGGATTTTGGAATAGAGAATCCTTGGACACGGCTCTGGCGGGTTTCGCGTTCCAACTGAATTCTTCCCGGCCGGCCAGAAAGATTTTATACCCAGACCAGCCGGCACGGGCGTGACAAACAATCTCTCGCACGGACCCAGACCTAATCCCCCCCTCCCAGGCCCCAGAAGACCCCTCTCTAGGTTGATAAGCTCCCCGTTTGGTGGGCTGGATAACCCGAAGTGATAACAGAAGCCGGCAACAGGCAAATTAACCCGTAGCGATTTTTTAAACTTAAAAAAAAAATGCAAATCATGACTCAAATTAATTGAATCATGATTATTGTAATTCAATAAAAATAATATGGATGACATTTTATATGATTTATTAATTGATCTAATTATATTGAAAATATTCAATTAAAAATCAATCGAATATATATTAGATTGTTAGATTAAGCAAATTTAATGCCTTAGATTCTTTAGAATATATGTACTTATGTATAAATGCTTGAATTCATTTTCTAGTTTTCTCTTGAAAAAGGAATGTAGGAATATATATGTACCTATGTCTAAAATATATGTTTAATTCCTCTATTAAGAGGTTTTAGTTTGTGTCTTGAAAAATATCAGAAGGGACGGATATTGATTTATTTAAAAGAATAATTATAATTAAATGAATTGCTATAAATTCTTTAATATCAGTTTATAGATTTATCTGGTCGATGAAATGGAGGAATATATAAAATCATTGTTAATATAATTATAGAATAAATATGTTCCATTTAATTTTTATATTATCTTGAATATCAGTTTATAGTTTATTCTTGATAATATATGTATGTATGCATATATATATATTTTTCTAATAAGGGGTTAACCAAGTCCGGGACACAAAACTGTGCAATTTGTTCGCATTGTTAGATTCGCATTTCTCTAAGAGAAGTGGGCGTGGCAAGGCCAACTCCTCCGAGATTCGCAAAGTTGCATCCAAAAGCGATGTGGGCGAAAAAGTGCGATAAACCGCATTTGAAATAATATTTATTTCTGTTTTTTTTTTGTTTTTTTTATAATTCAGATATGTAAGTGTTATTTTGCAAGCCAATTTCTATGCTTCCGCTGGTCGGGTGATAAACTGCAGCAGCGGATTGCGATAAATCCGAAGGGATGCCTCCTATGGAGGGGTAAATGTATATATCAGTGCCCACGCCAGTTGCTTGTGGCGAATCTCTGGGCTGCCCTTTGCACCCGCAGATCGATCCAAGAAGCATGATCAGCCCGAATTTAATATTATTATTGTATTATATTGTCAATTATGTTGTGGGCATCTCTCCTTATCGGCAGACGAATGTCACCCGAGTGCCTGATCCCTGACTGGTGTTTTCTATTTCCATCGCGACTTAAGTTTAAATTGTTTTTTAATTAATTGCAGCAAGATTTATGGCCAAATTGATAACGCGAAATTCAGCCTTTGACAATCCCAATTCGATGAGGTGGACCAATTTATAAATTCCTAACTCAATTGATATTTAAACCTTCAGCAGTTATTATTTAAGACACATTTTGTTTGGTATTAATTCTAAACGTTTTTAAATTTGTGTACACAAATCAATCCAATTGATATTATACTTTTAAACATAAAATAGTATTTAAAAATAATAAAGATTTCTAGTATTAAATTCTAGAAAATTATATGTATAATTTTTATTTATTCATTTATTGAACATTTAAATTTTAAAAGAAGCTGTCAAAACTTCAAGCAATGACTGAAAAAATTATAAAAAAGCAAGCCATGAGAAAAATGTAAAATCATAAAATATTAATTGATGTATCCCAAGTAGGCCAGAAGAGTTAACTTCAATAATTGATTTTGTAGATTTTTCATTAGTAAGCCATTTTCGGTTCAGTAAACATAAAAAAAATAAATTAAAAAAAAAACAATAACAACGAATTAAATAATAACCAAGAAAGTGAAAACAAGAGGAAATGCGAGAAACGAAAAATCAACGACCGCATATGCCGTTAGAAATAATTTGCGGGTGAGTTTCAAAACACGAACGAGAGCGCAAAAGAGAAGCAGAAAAGAGAACCTCTTGCCGGTTTTCTCTTCCCTTTTGGTTGCCGCTTTCATCAATTATGTTATTGCCCGCTTTTAATGTCAAGGCCAAAACGATAATTCTTATGCTAATTGGATTTTCTTGCGGTTCTCCACTTACGCTTCTGTGCACAGCTAATGGGGCAATTAAAAGTTTATTTAAATTGAACAAATAATTGCAAAAAATTAACGAAAAACAAGGTGTGGAAAACGCAACAACAAAATGTAAAAACTGTGGGAGATCCGCTGGCGCTTAACAGCACAGTGGGATCTGTTAAGCGTTAACAGTGAGGCTCCGGCGAATCCAATTGGAAATCATGTTAACAGAAATGTTCTTTTGGAAAAATTAAATATGTTGGAAAAGTATAGCAGCGGATATCTGGCTTGGAATAAAAACATAGAAAGTGCGCAATCGTTCACATTTTAATGTTGACATTTAACGATAGCGATAGTTCTTTTCCACCTCCACACACTGTGCCACAAAATAATTGCGATTAGGCCATTAATGTTTTCTTACAGAAATCACAAGCTTCTTATGCCTTATTTTTTTTGTCCAGAAAATGTTAGTTTTGTATGCAAGACTTAACTCTTGCATTAAAAACTATAATATTCTGAAATTACTTACTCCACCAAGTTGCAGTTTAAATGTGGCACAGTGTAAATGTATTCACCATAACAGTGCGCTGTAAGCGCATCTCCACTTCTGATAGCCGACTATCGATGACCAAACGCTAAGAAATGGTTGGACCCACCTGTTTGACTTTAAAACTAGTACTCACATTCATGGCTATCGCAGCTAACACTACCTATCCGAACTATTACAAAATAATAATTGCATTGCATTGCAAATGTTGTTTTATTACTAACATTTGATTCGCGGGCTATCGATTGCGGGATGCTGACCCTCGATGGTTATGCAAAATCAAAGCAATCGATAGGGCCATCGATGGTTCTCCAGCCCTACCAAGCTCGTTTAAAAGGCCACTCGCGAAATTCTAACTGTTCAAACGACGAGAAAAATTTGATGCGTTCGGGTGTACCGTGTTCCGTTATGTCGCGGCCGTCGTTTGGCTAAATTCGCGTTGCTAATTTTTTTCTGTGCGATTTCCGCTGAAAACTCAAACAAAATTACCAAGAAACCACCAAAAAAACCGAGAAACGAGCAATATCTGGCGGAAAGTGCGAAAAAGAGCGTGGATAGGGCCCAAGAGGCACCGACCGCAGTGGAAGAGACAACGCGAACAAAAGTGAAAACGTGCGAAATAAATAAAAACACACCAGAGAAGAGAGAAAAACACACACGAAAGAAGAGAGAAAGAGATAAATAATACAAAATGTGCGACGCTCCGGCATTAGCCGCAGCAGCAACAACAACGACAACAATAGCAACAGCAGCGGCAACAACAATTCCGGCTGGAAGCGATGGAGTGGCCATTGCAAATCCTGGAACGCTAGCTGGAACGGGAACGGTAGCAAGCATATCGTCGCCCTTAGCTACAACCACATCCTCGACCGCCGCCACAACTACATCCTCGGCGACAGCGGCAGCAGTAGCAGCAGCCATAACCACAGCGACAACCACATGCACTGGGAAAAATGAGAGGCGACAAAACTGCTGTCGGTTGTGCATCGCCCCGGCCTCCGAGTGCATCTCGATCATTAACAGCTATGCGGCGGACAAGGAGCCGCTGTCCAGCAAGATCCACAACTGCGTCAGCATCAAGGTGAGTCGAAAATCGGCCATGGAGGAGGAGCACACACGTAATCTGTCGTCATCCGCTCTCTTCGGTTGGGTTGGCTGGCTGGTTGGTTGGCTCGCTGGCTGGCTGACTGGCTGGCTGGTCCCAACCCCAAATGGTTATACACACACGAGCTCAGGGGCCTCTCGAGAGGATGGGGCCGTGTGTGTGTGGAGCACGAGGCGGACGAGAACCACACCCGCCGTCGTCGTCGTCGTTGGGTTGTGGCTTTGTAGCTTGTGTGGAATCTGGTCGGGCAATGAATGAATGGCTGGACAGGCACAAAAGTGAGGTTACGGATGAAGATTCCGACGGCAGCGAGAGAGGCGACCACATGATATGCTCTGCAGTGTGTTGTGCAAGCGAAGCCACTGCTCCTACTCCTCTTGCTCCTCCTCCTCCTCCTCCCGTTCCCGTTCCGGCTACTCCTCCTCCGTCTTCTCCTGATTTTTCTTTGTGTGTTGCCACTGCCAAGTCACGATGCCAGGTCATGGAATCATAAAGCAGGAGGAGGAGGAGGGCGCAAGATGCAGGAGATTGGGATAGGAGAAGGAGGAAGAGAGGGAGGAGGGGGCAGGGAAGTTGGCTAGCGGGTGTAGTATTAGTAAATCATAATCTTTAACTAGAAGCTAGCTGTTCCAATGGGGCTGTATAATCTGTACTCCAGCTTCGCCTCCTCCAGCTGCCTCAGCTACTCCCTGGAGCCTCCCTTCTTCCCCCTCCCCCCCGTAAGTGATCCTTGCCTGCTTATCCACAAAAATATATCCCAAAAAAAGAAGCCAAAGAGCATACATTCTTGCTCCGCTTTGGATTGCTGGTGATGGCTCTGCTTCTTCCAGCACTTCGTGCCCAGCGGAGTGGTTCAAAAATATATATGTATTAAATATATAAGCAAAAGAGAAACGGAGAAGAGAGGGAGCATGGAACGCAGAGGAGACGAGGAGAATGGCCAGCACAAAGCATAAAGCACGATGAGCGCGCCGAGGCCGCATCGTCATCGTTTGTATGTGTGGCCCATGCCTGCCTCCGCCTTCCGCTGCCTGACTGCTGCCTGCCTGTTGGTGTCGTTGTTGTATGGCCATCGCTATATACACACAAGTACATGTGCTCTTGCGGCTGGACGGGCACAAACGCAGGCAGAGATTTCCATGCCCAAGCCCTGTCCCTGGCCCAGGCCCAGGCCCAGGCCCATGCCCAGTACACTCGCAACGGAAACCCAAAAAGCCAGAGCCAGCAGCAGCAGCAATTACATATCCAATTCCAATTCGTAATTTCATGGAATTTTGCCTGGCGTCGAGTTGCGGAGCAGCTGCCTCCGCTGCTGGACAGGCTCTCTTTCACTCTCTGCTGGGATTCCAGCTCTCTCTCCCTCTTCCCCTTCCTCTCTCTCTGTCGCTCTCTTTTGGGATTTCTGGCTTGCTCTCATTTTGCGCGCAAGCGTCCTTTCGAGGCGAAACGGAGCAGGCAGACCAGGCCAGGCCAGGCGGCAGGCGGCAGGAAACGGAATGAGCGGGAGTACCAGGAGAAGGGAATGGTAGAGCAGGAGCTGGGGCACCGGGGGTTGGAGGGAGGAGGAGGAGCAGGAGCAAGAGCCGGAGCAGCAGAAGGCGGACGTGGATGCGGCGGCTTCGCTAGCTTCGTTTATTGATTCTTTCGCAAGGGCCGCCATATATTCCATTCCATTCCCTTCCCTTCCCTTCCATTCCCCTCGTGCTTCCGCCTCCGTCCACTTTTTTGGTTGCTGTACTCTACAAAATGGACGCCCGCTGGCTGACTGGCTGGCTCGCTGGTTGCTGGCTCTGCTGGTTGCTGGCTCTGCTAGGTTGCTGGTCTTGTGCCCCCGGCATCCGACATCCAACATCCGCCAGTTGCCAGTTGCCATCCGCCCGTCGCCAGTTTGCCAGCTCACAGCACGCCGTTGCTGCGTGGTGCTCACAGATTGGGTGCCTTGGTGCCTTGGTTGCTTCGTTGCTTGGTACTTGGTGCTTGGTGCCTGGTGCCTGCCCTGCCCTGCTGATGATGATCTGCTGGTGCTGGTGCTCTGCTCTGCGCCTGGGTCTCGATTTCATGGCAATTGGCTCTTGGCGCACTCACATACAGATAAAAAACAGACGGGGTCGATGGAATAGTAGTTTCAAGTATATTGTAAACGATATTAGTAGGACTCCTCACGCTAATACCCACCCAGATAAGCATTAGATAGGCTCTACAAAAAAGTTCGGAATTTTTTAACATACTTTGGGATTTACTCATCCCTATTTCCAGGAAATCCAAACTTTTGTCAAATGTTTTTCCATTTAATTCTGTATTTCATATGAATATTGGTATGGAAATTCAGCTCCCGAATCTGAAGTTTAATAGAACCTATAATAGTGTTATTTTTTTATTTCAATCATATATTTATTATTGATTGATTTAATTATTAATAAATAATATTCGTAGTACTGCTGAATCAAATATAGGACAGGAATCAATTTATTATTTCTATTATACAAATCTTTTAAATGTTGATCCTTGGAAAAAAAAAACACAATAATAATATTTTTGCATATTTAATGTACATATTTAATTGGTAATCAATACCAAAAATATATGTACATATATATATGTTAAATATCAATAAAGGCTAGGATTGGGTTTCTCAACATTTGTTGAAGTGAAGCTATCATGTTGACCTCTGGTGTCCCACACACACACACATGCACACGCACACACAGGCAAACCTCCAACGACGCGAGGAGAGTCACCGGTTGGCGTCATCGCTAGCTCGACTGCTTCTGCTGGCTCTGGGCTCTGGCTGGGGCTCTTGTGCTCTTCTTGCTCCGCTTCTTGCTCCGCTCTTCTTCGGCGCCTTGCTTGCTCCGCTGTCGTTATCTGGAGGCGGACCACATGCTCAGCTCGGCTCGCAAGCAACGAAGCAACACCAACAACGTCGCCAGCGTCGCTCTTGGGTTTCTTCTGCCTGCTGCTGCTGTTGCTTCTGCTGCTTCTGGCTCTTGGCAGTGGCTGCTCTAAAAGAGACGAAGCACAAACACATGGAGAACAAAAAGAAGCGAAGGCAGCGAGCAGCGAGCAGCAGGCAGCAGGCCAGCAGGCAGGCAAAAGATACCGGGAAAAGGGGATTTGGGCAGCGGGCAGCGGGCAGAGGGCAGAGGGAAGCGGGCCGGGGACTGGAGTGGGTAGATGGGTATTCGGTTTGGGCTCTCGGGTATGGGTTTCGAAATGGGAATGGGAATGGGTATGGGCAGCAGTTTCGAGTGGTTTCACCTTGGGCCAACTGCGAGAGATTACCTGGTTGGGTTACTCTACCCAGCTCAGTTGTTTCTGCTTTTGGATTCTCCTTTGGGTCGCTGCTTCTTCTTCGCCGCCTTCCTTCCTGCCCGGCAACCCGGTTGAGATGGCTGAGACTCTGTGCTCCTCCTTGCCTTGCCTTGGCTTGGCCCGCATCGAATTTCGTCATCCGTCGTCGTCGTCATTGGAGTCGCCGTCGCCGCTGCCGTCCTCCATTTTGTGCCGTCCAGTTTCCCAGGTGGAAACTTTCTCCCCTGGACAAAGCAAAAGAGAGACGCAACGCCCGCCGCTCCATGCCATGCCAACTGATGATGAGATGTGGACAAGCTGATAAGAAAACGAAATAAAGAAGATGAAATGGTGTTGGGTTGGCAGGAGGGGGAGGCGGGGAGGAGCAGCGGAGAATCATCCACGAAGTCATTGCTCATCCAAGATGGCGGATTATTTGCCAGGAGAGGATTCCCAGTGGGGGAATAAATAAAATGGGATATGGGTTTTTTTTTCTTTCCTAAAATATTATCCGTAAGATATCTAGGATTTTAAACAAGAACAGAGTAACTAAAATACAAATAAATCAAATCAGGTTGATAGGCTTTATACTCCAGTAAATTATCAATCACTAAAGGATCTCGTCCTTCTTGGCTAACAGATGTTAGAAGCCGTAGAATCTCGCTCGAATCCAGTGCACTTGCGTTTTCAGTTTTTGCCTGTTTTTGTTTTGCTTCGCTTTGCCATGAAATTCAATATTTAAAAACACACAGAAACGGAGAACAGAGAATGGAAACAGTGCAGGGCAGGACAACAGTGCACAGGGCAGGGCTGGGCAGGGGAGGGAAGGGAAGAGAGTGCTCTACTACCTACCCCGACACCATCCAGCCGCGTTCCGGCCCTCGTCCTGTCCCGTCGCTCGTCCTGGCGTCCTTCATCCTTCACGCTCTTTATCCTCATCCTGCCTGTCGAGATCTCCTCCGCTCTGCTGAACTCGCCACGAGGGTTACTTTTGCTTATTTCTACGTCTTCACGTTTTGTGCTGTGCGTGGACAGGATGCGATGTGCGATGCTCTTCGTCATGGCTGGCTCTCTCTCCTCCTCTCCTTTCCTCTCCTCTCCTTTGTGCTCTCCTCCTCTCGCACAGCGCCCAGCAATTCGAGAATTCTCGTGCCAAGGTACACGGAACAGTGTACAGTGTACGAATAAGGACACAAAAGGAGACGCGAGCAGGGCCAGAAACACAAACTCGTTCCACGTACCAGGAGCAGGAGATGGAGATGTTGTTGTGAGGCGTGGAAAGGGCAACGGATGATGGAGATGCTGATGCTGATGCCGATGCCGATGCCGTTGAGGAGGAGGACGGAACGGAGACGAAGAGGGGGATGGAGTTGGAGATGGAGATGTAGATGGAACGGTCCAGCCTGGTGATTATTGCACCTGGTGGCCAGCAGAAACAACGTCATCGTCATCATTGGCAGATGGTGTTTCGCTTCACAGAGGGGCAGCTGCTGAGCCTGGGAGCGAGTGCTACAGGTCTTTCTTTCTCTTTTCCTCTTCTCCGCTCGCATTTCTTCGCTCCCCCTTCGCCTCTTTTCTCCCCACTTCTCTCCATTCCATTCCTTTCCTTTTCTTTTTATTTTCCATGCCCTTTTGGCCACTTTCTAAAATCTCGCCTGCCCTGGGACCTGGTTTCCATTTGCTCAAAAAAATAAAATCTCCGGTTGCAAAATCTATATAAATTGACCAAGGAATATTGATTTCGGGAAACCCATATATTTACTTTTAAAAGTAATTTAATTTTTAGGGAAAATTCGGAAGAATTTCCAGGAATCAAAGAGGAGAACATATAAATGATGATTCCCTTGTACCATCATTCACTTCTAAATTATTTTATATAAACAAATAAAAGAGAAAAACAATGAAGATTTCAAATCCGAAATACTTTTCATTCCAAGTTTTAAAAATCCATCCAATCCATTTCACCCAACCCCAATGCAATGTCACATTGAGGTGCAGTCCGCGGAAGAGTTCCTTGCTCCTGCTCCTGCTCCTCTTCCTTTTGGAGCTCTTGCATCTCATCGCACTGCTCCATCTCCTCTTTCCCTCCAGCTCCTCCTCCTCCTGCTCCTCCTCCTCCTCCAGCTCCTACTGTGTGCCTGTATCTGACTGCTTGAGCTTGCGAAAGATGTGTGTTGAGGAAACATGGCGACCAAAGAAGATGAAGATGAGGGGGACATAAGGAGGAGGATGGCGATAGGGATGAGGACAAGGATGTGGTGTGGTGTGGGTAAGGTGAATGAACAACATATTATCGAAACGGAACCCTCCGAGCCAAAATACTCGCCCGAAAGGATTGTTGCTGTTGTACATAAAGGAGGGATTCCAGATTGCCAAAGTACATAGGCTCAAAGGCACACCGGGCGGTTGGAGGCGGTGCCGGTACTGGAACTGGTGGTGGTGGGGGATATATGATGGTTATATATCCACCGTATCCTTCATATCCCTGTGCATGTGCATATGCCGTGTGCGTGTGTGAATTTTCGCAAAGGAGCCGCCGGCTTTCAATTGCCAAAGGTTTCAATTACAAAAGCACAACACCCACACACGCACACCCACACACGCACAAATGCACACACAAACGCACACTATCCCATTATTTAAATTAAGCACACAAATCGGGTAAAAACACACTAAAACGTACGAGAATCCAAAACACATGTCGTATCTTACGAATGCAAATCAAAACATTTCCACGGTTTGTTTTGATCATTTCCATTCGCCATCTCTCGCCGATATTCATCAGTGTTGGCTAACTTGGCTGCTTTCTAGCTAGAGTTTCAGAGTTGAGGGTGGTTTTATATATATATATATTTAATAGAATATTGCATATTAATATAATATATTTATTATTTTATTGTTTTTTTTT
>JAJJHY010001290.1:9783130-9812480 GCA_021224005.1 Drosophila setifemur
AAAAACATATAAGTTCTGTTAAATATTTTAAATATATTTTATTTAAATATAATTTATAAAAAGAAAATTTGTAACTCCATTATATGTGTTAAAAAAGTGTTAAATACTTCAGGAATATTTCCAATAAATCCGTAACGAGTAATCGAAAACAATCGATTATTGCAATGGAAGCAATCGGGTGTATCGATAAGCGATTCCCTTTTGCGATCCATCAGATACTTGCCTGCAGTCTTTGTGATAATTGCGGTTTAAGTGGATTTAAGAGGCTGGCCGAGATGTTTTGTGTAATTGCACCTAATCCCTCTGCTCCTCCTCCTCCTCCCCTTCACACACCCGTATGTATATGTATGAATGTATAAATATGTATCTGGGAAGTATATAGTAGTACATAAGGGGCAGTTTACATGGCCGGCTAGCAGGCAGGCGATTCAAACCCAAACGATACACAAACAAACATGCGCACACAACACGAACAACACGGGAACAACAACTGTTTTATCAGGCAGCAGGACATTTCATATGATTTGCGCAGTGTTCTGTTTGCGGATGGATGGAGAAGGATTCCAGGGGGGCGGGGATGCGGGGGGCGGCATGAGCAACAGCAACTCATGAAGGACTCGTGGGGGAGTTTGGGTTCGGGTTTGGGTTCAAAAAGGCGTCATAGTGTGGGATGCTGCATATAATTATAAGCAGGTCATTGACATCAATGGCAGCTGGGAGCTGTGGGAACAGGCAGGAGCAGGAGCAGGAGCGTATACCTGCATTCTCCGCATCGCTGGACACACGAAAACCTCAAACACCCGTCCGCAATGGAAATGTATCCCAAAAATCTCGGGAGCAGGGGGACCGACCGGGCCTATTAGCGCTAAAATATATGACTTTAATTACAAATCACCGGAGCAGTAGGTATTCCTTGAGTTATAAAAGGGATAGCTTGGATATTCAGGAATTAATATTTTAGTAGATAATATTTATTTGGAATGTAACATAATACGTTGAACATCTGAACTGAAGATAAATCAGTTTGTTAAGGTTTCTCAATTCTATTTCATTTTCTTCTTAACTTTAATATATGTTCTTGTGATAAATACTAGTTTCTAACACAACAAACCCTTCTGCATCTTTCAGATCTCGCCGCAGGATCGGCTGTCCCTGCAGATTTGCCATGCGTGCATCAGCTACCTGAACTCGTGGCAGAGCTTCAAGAACCGATGCCTCACCTCGCAGACGAAGCAGCGCCAATGGCTGGATCTCAACAGCAGCAATAGCAACTTTAGCTCCAGCAAGAGCAAGTTACTCAACTACCTGGACCTGAACAGCGCCGAGAATGGAGGTGGTGGTGGCTTCAACTCTGCCATTTCCAGCGGCGATCATCTCCAGCACCACCAGCATCACCACCATCATCATCAGCATCAGCACCATCTGCCCGAGCATGAGAGCGAGACGGAGAAGGCGACGCCAACGGGCGCGTTGGCCACCAACATTTTGGATGGCATACCATCGCTGAAGAAGCGCAAATCCTTAACAGTCTATGTGAGTCCTAAATCGCAGCAGCCGTTGCAGCCGCCGATGGGCTGCGGCAGTAGCGTCATCAACAGCACCACCAACAGCAGTAGCAGCAACGCCGCCGCTTCCACTTCCACTTCCGCCGCCGCCATCGCAGCGCAGCAGCAAACCTTGCATACCCTACTCCTCCAGGTGCCGGCCGGAGCAGCAGCACCGGTGGCTAGCTCCTCCTCCTTGTCCTCCTCCGCCACCGCCGCCTCCTCTTTGTCCTCCTCCCAACAGCAGCAGCAGCAGCAGCGGGAGCAGCAGAAGCAGTACCATCGCAGATACCATCACCAGGGTCAGCAGCTGCAGCAGCAGCGGGAGCATCAGCACTTTCAGCGTGCCAAGCCATCCCTGGCGCAGCATCATCACCATCATCAGCAGCAGCAGCAGCAGCAGAATCCCCACCAGCTGAATCCGCGACGTTCGCGCCAATTCCGCACGCAGAGGCCCACCACTAGCACCAGTTCGCTAGCCACCATCACAAATCCCGGCTCCTCATTGAGGAAGTTCAAGCCGAAGTTGTACTTGCCCTTGGACATAGCAGTTCCGCCTCTGCCACCGTTGCCGGGAATTAGTGGAACTGCAACTGCGACTGCTACAGCTACTGCTGCCACCGCTGCTCCTGGTGCTCCACCCAATACCAATCCCAATCCCAATCCCCATTCCCATTCCCTCACCCACTCCCAGCCCTCGCATCCCACTGCAATGGAGAGCTTGTCGCTGGCGCTGCCCCTGGATTTCAGCAGCAATCGCGTGCCGCTTCAACAGCCCACAACTGGGGCAACTGCATCTGCATCTGCAACTGCTACTGCAACTGCAACAGCCTCTGCTCCATTGCTCATGCCGGTGACGCTGCAGAGCGCTGCCCAGCAGCTGCGCTTTTTCAGACGCTACTCGTATAATGTAATTGTATCGTGCATTCGAAGGGAAACACCACCACTTCACCACTTAATCCCCTCCAGAATCGACAGCATTACACCAGTCTCTATAATCGTAGTCATAAGTTTAGCTACCAATTCGATCCGCCCAACTAATCTCCGCCCGTTTCTCCGTTTCTTTTATTTACCCTTCTTGCCATGGCTTTGGATTTGGATCTGGTGCAGCCACTGCCCGCGATGCCCATCAAAGATGAGCCCATCGACACGGACGATGACTACCAGATGAAGTCCATTGACGAGTCTGACGACATGGTCGATCCCACGATGTTCCTAGAGCGCTCCGAGCACGAGGGCGATATGCCATTGATGGTGAGTTCCCCAGGGCTAAAGAATAATTTGAATTTATAATATAAATCCCTTTCCTTCCGTTCCGCAGACCTCGGATTACGACTACACGGCGCAGCATGGCGTAAATGCGGCCACTGTGGCTGCCTCTCTGCCGCAGAGTGCGGTGGCCAATGTGGCTGCCGCCGGGGACTCGAAAGTGGCCAGCTGCCGGGCCTGCAGCCTGCAGTTCTCCACGCGCGCCAATGCCCGCCGACACGAGCGCAATTTGCACCCGAACCTGTTCCAGCTCTCCACGGACTCGCCCCACAACACGCCCATTACGAAGCCAACGCCGGCTCTGGCCGCCGCTTTGGAAATCCAACGGGCGGCCGCAGAGGCGGCAACGGCGGAGGCGAACCGAGCGGCTGGTGCCGCCGGGGGTAACATCTCCACGCAGAAGTACAGGCAGGTGGTGATGAACGCGTTCATCAAGTGCGAGGGCGGCGGTTATGACTACGACAATCCGGAACAGTACCGCAGCCTGCTCAGCCGCGACAAGGTGGAGTTCATCGAGCAGAACGACGAGTTCCTGGAGCAGTACCAGACGATGACGTGCCGCTGCTGCAACAAGTACTTCAGCACGTACAAGAACTTCATGGCGCACGTGCGCAAGAAGTATCCGCTCTTGCCGCGCAACCTCTGCTTCAACTGCCTCAAGATGAACGACTCGAAGGCGCTGTTCATATCGCATCTGAAGAAGAGAAACTGCATCAACCTGTACCGCGTGCTGAACGCCCTCCGTGGCAAGATTCTGGTTGGGTCCACAGCTCTCTTAGCATCATCCGTTGCCACACAGCCCAAGGATGAGGGAGGCGGTGTGGGTGGGGTGACCATTGTGGAAGTCATGGACTCCAGCCCGATTGTCAGCCACACCGATGTGATCATCGCCGGCGATCGTCCGGAGAAGCTGCGCGCCAAGGAGCTGCTGGTGAACAAGCTGTACGAGTGCAAGCTCTGCCCGAAGGGCTTCCGCACCAAGCACGAGTTCCGCACCCACGTATACGACAAGCACGCGGATGTGCAGCGCAAGGACAGCAACTCGATTCAGTGCAACTTCTGCAACCTGGACTTCGCCGATCCCGTGGACAGGCGTCGACACTACAACAACATGGACTGCATTGTCCGTCTGCGCTGCATGACGTGCGATGCCAAGCTGGAGACGCACCAGCGTTTCCTCGACCACGTCTACCAGGACCATCTGGGCGGGGTGGGCGGAACTGGGAGCAGTGGCGGTGGCGCCGTGAGCAGTGATAATGCCTCCACCACCGGCAACAGCATGGAGCACTCGCCGGGCAAGCGGAGCCTGCTGGGCGCCCTGGGCATCGGCGTGGGCGTGGGAGGTGTGGGCGTGGGCTCCTCCTCGGCGGAGGAGTCGCGCAGCAGCAGTGTCGCTCCTGGCCCGCTTACCTCCACCCCCAAGCCAGCGGGAGCTGGAGCCGTTTCTAATCCCGCCACTGGGCAACAACCCTCGGCGGGCAGCAGCGGCGGTGGTACACCGGGAAATCGAGAGGCACCCAAGTCGCAGTACTTCTCCCGCATGCCGCAGGTCTGCCCCATCTGCGGACAGCAGTACAACAACTACAACAACGTGCTGCGCCACATGGAATCGAAGCATCCGAACAAACTGCCCGAGACCTACAAGTGCGTGCGCTGTGGGCTGGGCTATCCCCGCATCTCGTATCTGCGCGAGCACATGATCAATGTGCACGGGGTGGACAAGAATCGGCATTCGGGCGGCTTCGAGTACATCGTGAATGCGGATGCCGTGAAGCTGGCGGATGGCAGCACCCCGAATGTCTACACCGGGCGCTATGACTACGTGATGAAGGACCTCATGTCAATAACAAATGGTGGGACCCTCGGTAATTAGGCTTAGTTTGTAGATGTCCCCGCTCTGTCGCTGTCTCTGTCTCTGTCTGTTTCGCCATCCCGCTTTCTTTTGTGTATATCCTTTGGCCCAAAGGAGCCCACCTTCCCAGCTGTTCAGCTTCTCCAGCTACTTCCTTTAAGCTTCGTATTGAACAAATTAAACATTTCCAAATTCCTGCAGTAATATCCTTTAATCTACTTAGTAAATCCATCAATCAAAACACTCCAAATCCTATAATTACCCATTGATATTTTCCCATATCCTGTAGTTTGTAACAATGTTCTTTGTATTTTAAATTTAAACATCTAAAAACTAAGCCGAAAGTTTATAGCCTTAAGTTAGTTAATTACTGTAATTCTTGATTGTTTCAAATCGGGATAACCAAACATTAACATTTTCCTGTTCCCCTTAGCTTAACTTTTTGGATTCGCTTTTTTTTTTTTGCTCCCACATTTCCCTGACTAATTCGCTTTTATATTTCTTCGTCTCGTTAGATGACGACGACGAGGAGATGGGCAGCGTGGCCAAGAAGATCAGATTGGACGACAGCAGCAACAACAGCAGCCTGGCGGGCGTCGGAGTCTCCACCAGTCAGCTGCAGAAGGAGTGTCCCATCTGCAATGCCGTCTTCAGCAACAACATCGGGCTCTCGAACCACATGCGTTCCCACTACACTGCCTCGAATGCGGTGACTGTGGCCTTGGCGGCGGCCAATCGAATGACCCCCAAATCATTGACCATTACGGCCACTCCGGCGGCGGCAGATACATCGATCTCGGAGGTCATGACCACGACATCCTCCGCCCCAGCCACCCCAGTGGGAGGCAGCAGCAACGTCCCGCCTGCGATGGCCAATCAAACGCCGCAGGAACAGGCCGTCTTCCGGCGCAGTCTGGATCAGGCGGCCGATCGGCGCTTCCGGAGGATGCGTTGCAGGATCTGCCAGCGTCGCTTCAGTTCAAAGAAATCCTACCGCTACCACATGCTGACCGACCATCAGGTGCAGAATGTGCAGTTCATCAAGTGCAAGCTCTGCAACGCAGAGTTCGCCTACGAGAAGGGCCTCAAAGTGCATCTCTTCAAGGTGGGTAGTCTTTATGGTAGTCTTGTGTTCCGTTCCCGAATAATATTGGTATCCTTCCCGCACAGGTGCATGGACGAGCCATCAAGGACGAGATGATTGTGAAGCAGTTCGAGTGCGAGGTATGCTCGATTGTCTACAGCTCGGAGAGTGAGCTGCAGCAGCACAAGCGTAGCGTCCACAAGTTGACCTCATCGGCATCCGCCTCGGCATCGGCCTCCGCTTCGGCTTCGGCATCCACATCCTCGAAAATGGACGCAGATGACACTCTGCTGCTCGACGATGGCAAGACGACTGCCGAGCTGGGCGACCTTTCGGCGAGTGCATCCGCCACGGCGTCGGCGGCGGGCTTGGGCACTCCGCTGTACTGGTACCAGTGCAAGTACTGCCCCTCGAATTTCAACACCAACAAGAAGCTGGCCATCCACATCAATTCGCACGACGAGTTCGACTCGAATGACTACTCGTGCAAGGATTGCGGCAATGTGTACAGCGGCCGGAAGAGTCTTTGGGTAAGTCTCGTGGTGATTCCCCTTGTGGGAGATTGTGGAGAGATGTTTCTTCTAGAGATGTTGTTTCTGGAAACGTTCCTTCTGAAGAATGCCTTTCTAATACCATTCCATTTCCCTCTCCAGGTTCATCGCTACAAGAAGCATCCGCAGGTGCCCGATCCGGCGGAGTGCTCGCTGTGCCGCAAGATCTTCTTCGATCGCCAGATGCTGGACAACCACACGCCCACCTGCAACCGCAAGCCAATCACCTCCACAGGGGCCCACCAGCAGCAGCAGCAGGAGACGCTGCAGCAACAGCTGTATCAGCAGCAGGCGGCACTGCAGCAGCAGCTGGGAATCGGAAACTTGCGCACAGTGTTCCGGCACAAAACCGGCGATGATGACGAGGATGAGGAGGATGATGAGCATCAGCAGCAGCAGCAAGACGATGGCACTGATGGGGCAATAGTCGTTGCCCCGCCGCCCGCACCTGCTCCAGTTCCGCCAGCTCTGAAGATCCGCATACCCGAGGTGGCCTGCACCATTTGCGGAGCCCGCTTCACCGACCAGGAGATGTTCACCAAGCACATCCAGAAGCACGAGCAGGAACTGTACGTGGACAATCCGCTGGCGGCGATGTTCGATGATGGGCCACCGGATGCGGGCCAGTTCCAGGTGGAGCTGGAGAAGCAGAACGAGAACGGGGAGTACGCGTGCGATCTGTGCGCGAAGACGTTCCCCCAGGTCATTGCACTCAAGGTGCACCGCAAGTGGCATTTCAGAGGTGATAGCAAGCAGGTGAGCGTTTTTGTGCAGCTTGTGCAGCGAGGAGGACGACAGACGGCTCTTGACTCTTGTGCTGATGAGATGATGATGATGATGATGTTGATGATTTTGATGATGATGCCTCCGCACCAGTCGCAAAAACAGATATCAAACCACTCGTCTACACTCGGAAGTCTATAAAATCTAAAATGAAAGCCCAAAGATCGCCTTCGAAAGTATTAACAGCTTTTGGATAAATTAGTATTTGGGGATGTTCCTTCCCAAGAATGTTCCTTCCAGAGGATGTTCATTCTAGAGAAATACTCGTATATTTGATAAAAAATAGGATAGACAAAATTCGAATTGTAATGATACAGACAATTCCAATTGCTAATCCTTTCGAGGGGTGATCTTCTGGATTTCCACACAGATTTTGAATTCTGAGTGTACCCACAGAATGCTTACTAATCTAGTTTTCCGTTCAACCTTCTCTCTCTTCCCCCAATCCCCACCATCCAATTCCCACCCGTGTATCGAAAATCGATCTCCTGAAATATAGAACCCCATCGACGGCGAAGCGACACAGTTGACCAACAACAATCACACCACCAGCAACAACAACAACAACAGCAATCACAGCAACTCGATGCTGCATCTGCGCGAACTGCATGCGGTGGGTTTGATGCCAAACAACCAGCAGCTCCAGTTGCAACAGCAGCAGCAGCTCCAGCAGCAGAGTCACTCGTCCCACGGCCAGTCGAACTTGAATTCGAGCGGGAACGGCGGGAGCAGCAAGTCGATGAAGCGGAAGCGTGAACTGAAGTGCGAGTACTGCCCCTCGACCTTCATAAGCAACAATAATCTGAGGCGCCACATGTACGAACTGCACAAGCACGAGGTGAGCAACCTGCCCGAGCCACCGGTGATTGTCGTCGATGACCATCTCGCCTGCCGTCGCTGCGATCTCAACTTCGAGACGAAGGAGCTGTGGATCGAGCACAAGCTGGCCGACGCCAAGGTGGTGCGTCCCTTCTGCCCCTTCCAGTGGGGCTGCGACCTGTGCGGGGAGTACCTGTCGCGCAAGGAGAAGCTAATGAATCACATAAACAATCATCTTAAGGAGGAGGTAATCGTGCCAGTGGCCACTAAGGCGGCACTGGAGAGGCAGGCAAAGGAGGAGCAGGAACACGAGCAGGAGGAGGACGAGGAGTTGGAGGAGATGGCGCCCAAGGAATCGGAGGGGCAAATCAAAGTATCGAAGAAGCAAGAGCGGGAGCCAGGCCAGGAGAAGGATCAGCAGAGTGCAGAGACAACGCATCATCGAACGGTGGACAGCGATGATTTGGACGAGGAGGATAGCTCCGGCGGGGAGGAGGAGGACGAGGAGGAGACCTCCGGCACGGGAGATGACGAAGACGAAGATGATACGGACGAGGAGGATGTGGAGGATGAAGATGACGAGGGCGATGGCGGCGAAGGCGAGGATGAAGAGGGAGTCCCGCCACCGAAACAGCCGCAGCAGCAGCAACCCAAAATGAGTATTCCCCTCGAGATAGACGAGGAGGAGGATCTGGTAGAGGAGGTTCTAAGTTCGGATGAGGATGTGGAGAGCGATGATGACGAGGCTGTCGAGGAGGAGGAGGAGGAGGAAGAAGATGACGACGAGGAAGACGACGTCGGGGAGGAAGAGGACGATGTGGTGGAGGAGACACGACCCATCCTCATGAATGGCAAATCGAAGATGCCACCCCTCATTGTGGCCAGTTCGGACGAGGAGGAGGAAGATGGTGTGATGCCCATCGAGGATATTATTGAAGAGGAGTTCGATGAAGATGCTGCCGATCCAGAGCCGGAAGTCATCGAGGAGATGGATGACTACGAAGATGAGGTGGACGACGACGATGAGGAAGAGGAGTTGGATGATGAGCGCAACAAGCGACGCAACTCGTCGGAGAGTGAATCTACAACGACAACGACCACGTCGCATTCGCATTCACATTCCACGGGTGAGCGGCGTAAGAAGCTGAAGGATCAGCAGCCTGATCCCGGCTTTACCTGTGATCTATGTCAACTTTGTTTCGATTCTCAGGAGCTACTCCAGAGCCACATCAAAAGCCATTTCCTCAATGGGCCAAAGCTGGCAACGGCGGCGGCGGTAACGGCAAAAGTAAAAAACGCAGCTCCCGTAGCCGAAGCGAAGATGAACAGCAGCGGCAAGAGTAAGACTGCGGCGGCTGCTGCTGCCACAAACTGAGGCACTGCATCAACCGCAAACGCGAAAGCAATAGAAACCGCAACCGATAGCGAAACCAAAACCAAACCACTAGCCACAACCACCACCCTCACAAACCATCTTTCAATCAATGTACAAAGCCACCACCAGCCACTCGAAATCATGCCAAGCGCAAACCATCATCCATCATCAGTCATCCAAAATGCATCCAAAAACCAAAAACTCAAACATCAACAGCACAACATAAACAAGAACGCATTCCATCATCATCAACAACAACTTCAACAACAACAACAACAACAACAGCAGCCATTTGTTTATGTGTATAGTGTGAGAGCTGATGTGTGCGTGATTTTTTTTATAATTTTTTAACTTGCTTCTAGTCTTAAGAGCCTAAATTAACATATATCCCCATATAGTATATATGTATCATATATAAGAGGTTTTTTTTTTAAATGTTAAACTAGTTCGTACCGCGCACACAACAGCTGAAAAGGAATGGAGAGGAGGAAGAACCAGATCCATAAGTTTCTCTTAGACCACAAACTATATAGTAGCATTAAGCTTACATATACCTAGGATATATATTATATATACTACGCAGACACATCAATTAGCAAGCAGAAAGTTTAAGACGCAGACGCACCAAAGCAAAGCGACAGAAGAAGGAAGGAACACCGCTCAGTTAGGCTTAATGGAAAACAAAAATCAGGATTTTCAAAGTATTTCTCTCACACAAAGGTTTGAAAAACCCAAAGCTTTAGATTTGTTTTAGTTTTAATCCCCTTGGTCTCTTCCAAAATTCGGAAATTGGTTGGGTTCTGCGTTAGTCACAACCACAACCCCAATTTCAGGCCCCGAAACTTTTCGCTTATTTTTGTATCTCTCGAACGGACGACCAATCAATTCATTAATACTCGAAGAAATGTATACTGAAAATGATTTTAAACCTTTATTTGTTGGGACCGTAAAGAACCCATTCACATATATATACATATATTTTTTTTTTTAATCAGCATGTTAAAAACCTTCCTACTGGAAACCTTTTTTTTATTTTTGGGATCAGTTAGAAGTATTCCCACATTTTTTAACTTTTTTACTTTTCAAACACAATTATCGAAATCAGAACAAAACCAGAATTGGCAAGATGGGAATTTGGAATTTAGTATTTTGCACCGTTTTTCTACGTAGCATATAGTGGGCAATTCGTCCTTCGTTCGTTTCGGATTGATCGATCCAGCAACATAAGGGCAACAGTCTCTTCTCCTCCATCCATATATTGATCTTACGACAGACAATTTGAATATGCCAAGGGTGAGGTCAGACACACACTTTGCAACTATCCTTAAAGAAACACTCGTATATGCATAGTTTGAGATCATTCATATGGCTTACATATACATATATATATATATATAAATATATATATAATCGATTAAAATGTAATGTGTATATTGTATTTTCACACTCCACACAACTCAGAACTTAACTTATTTCGAAGAATAACACAGACGCGACGACATTATACATATGTCACACTGTAGGATATAAGGAACCATCTAATATATAATATGTAACTGGTACAAAATAAATTAAAATGCAGAATCATAAGCAAACTTTTGTCCCTCACAAAACACACACACGTTGAATCGAAAAATCGAAAACAAAAATTAATAATTAAAGAGAATATAAACTTAATGGTATATACGGAAATTTGCAATGTTTGGTTATATTTGGGATCGGGAAGGGGTCTGAAATGGCCCGGGATACTACCATACAGACACAGACCATTGAGACTATTTCAATATTATTTGGGACCCAACCCACTTGGTTGCTGTGCATTGATTTATATTTATTTCATATCAACATTTTTAGGTTTATTGCAAAATATATGTAATGTATAAATTTCAGACTATTTGAACATGATTTCATTTAATTTTTGGGATATTGCTTTTCTGATCGATTTTAATATCACTTTATTGTATGTATTTCAATGTGCGAAGTTTTACTATATTTGACACCGAACGAAAGTTTATTTAGTTGTTCTTGAGTGTGAATAGTAGATTAATTACTTAACAATAGTTTACATGCTAGAAACTTTTCGTGTACTTATAAAAAGATCTTAAAGAAATTGAGTTTGAACTCCTTTTTGATGTTGGACAGTCCCACATTTAAAATACATAATTGTTTTCTCTGCCATTAACAATGTTTATTTTCCTTGGGCGTATATAAACGTGATAATTAGGCAATACAGATCAGGTCAGGCACAATAAATACTTTGCAGTTATCAAGAATAGAGCCGTGTGCTGGTGGAAATTGCGAAAGTGATGTTTTGCGGGGACAAGGGATGGGTGATAAGTTAATAACAAAGGGGAATGGAAAGGGGGAAAGAAAACGACACAAAACGACACAGATAAAGATATAGATTAACAAGAGGCAAAGCCACTTCGTCGGATGGCGATGGCTATTTGCGCACAGTCAGAATGGGTTTCTGATTATTAATATATGTATAAAGAATGGAGAAACGTTGCAAGTTGGTCAATAGAAACTACTTTATGCTTGGTTAACCCTTAAACAGATGTTGTATCTTCTACTAAAGCTAGGTGAGGCATCCGGGAATAGTCGCGATGCGGGGTCTAGGAGTACTGCGTGTGGGGATTCACGTTGATCATCTCCATGTTGCTGCTGGTGGTAGAGAAACAAGACAAGGATTAGACTTTGATCACCTGCAAGTGGCGCTGGCGCTGGCAGTGGAGGAGGTGTCAATCATTTTGCCAGCCAAGCTCGATAAGTTATACTATCGCTACTTCAATTTTGAATACTTATCGCACACTAGGGTTAATGATGGATGATTGGATGAGAGGCTCAATGGGCCCGGCCCGTTTCCTCCGCCTCAATGAACCACAATGCTGCGGGGGAAGGGATGTGTGGATGAGGGGGTGATGAATGATACAGAGGAACACGCATGAATCGAACTCCGTGAACTCCGAGCGGGGGAGGGAAACTTACCTGCGGCTGCAGCGCAAATGAATGAAGAGCAGGGCCAGGCCAAGAATGAAGCAGATGGCGCCCACCACAATGTAGGCGATGCCCAGGAAGGGATTCTTGCCACCCAGCACCGAGGTGGTGGACAGAATCATTCGCTTGGTTCCGTCGAACGAGGCCACCGGATACTCTGCATTAGAGGTTCCAGATTAGACAATGTATCCATCTTGGATATACCAAACACTTACGATAGTCGATGTGAAGCATATAGTCGCCGGCCTTGAGGCCCTTGGAGAAGGTGGCATTTGTCTGATCCAGCCGCCGGTAGAGCTTTCGGAAGCTGGGCAGCGCTGCCGTGCGCATCCACACGATCAGATCCTCGTTCTGGAAGCCATTGTTTTCCGGATTCTCCGGGTCCAGGGAGGCCAGGCCGTTCTGCCAGAACAGCGGCTTGGCAAAATCCTTGAGCGAGTCGTTGAGGTTGCCCTCCGGGTTGCGGAACTTCACCCGCTTGTCCGACGGCCAGGCGATGCCCGTCTTCAGCAGCTTGATCTTGTTGCCCCCCTGGCTGAGGGTCAGCGAGTCTGCAAGGGATTGGGGATAAGTTTCCCATATCGCAGGTATCACCAGGAAGACTAACCATTAAACAGCGAGTTGGCAATGGCCCCGCAGGGTGCAATGGGCTTCTGGGTCTCCGGATCGTAGGCAAATGGAGCGCAGTCCGAGCTAGGAGTCTCTGACAAGCGGCCGAGCAGCTGCTCATCGTCCCGCGACTTCACATAGCGCCGATGATTCTGGTAGTAGTTGGTCAAACCGTAGTACATGTACACATTGCCCTAACAAATGGAAGAGGGAGGTAGAATTAAACATAGTTCAGATCCAGATACATATGGTATTCCTCCTAGTAGTCGCCTCAACACTCACATTGAAATCCTTGTCGAGGGTGAACGGGACATTGCAGGTGCACTTTCCTCCAGTATTGGCCTCCAGATAGTCCGCACAAGTGGTATTCCCACCAGTCGGAGTGCACCGAGTGTAGTCGATTACCTGCTCGTTGGCGGTGTTGGACAGATGCAGCAACACCACGCCGATGGGAATGAAGAGCACGCCGATGACGAAGAATGTGGGCAGTACAGTGCGGGCGGTGAGGACGGGTTGCCAAGCGGGCAGGCGTTGCTGCTTGAAGGCCGAATCTGCGGATGGGAGTGGGAAACCAAGGTGAGCATGGTGACCTCATGACTTATTCAGCGGCAGGATGGCCCCAAAATCGATGACCAAAACCAATAAGCGTAATGGGAATAGAGTGACTAATCCACACCCTTATCACTTGTTACTCGACGGGGGCATGGGCACGTCTGCTTGTGTGTGAGTGTGCATGTCCGTGTGTGTGGTGGGGAAGTGGATATGGAATCCAATCGATTGGAGTGGGTTTTCACCTGAAGGTCGCTTGGACTTTGGCGCCGCCGCCTCCTCGTTCTCAGCATGCTGTGAGGACATCGTGCGCGATCTATATAGCTGCTATAGGGCCGATCGGTAGGGATGAATTCAAGTGCCTAAGATTTGGAGCTCCAGCGTTCCAGCTAGCTATCTACTCGCTGCAAGTTGGCCCAATCGAATAAGGTAAATACAAGAAATTTTCAGAAACTTAGCGATGGCACCAACTCGCTTATCGATAACTATCGAAGCTTTGAATTTCCATAAAAACATAATTCAATAAAATTATTTATGGTTTTTAATATTAAAATATTACTAAATATTGCATCTAAATCATAATAGGTTGATAGTATTAAATGTTTATCTTATATTTTGACTTTTAACTTGAATATGTATTGTTGGTTATTGAATCCGAAATCTATGCATGCAATTTTGAATTCAACAGGTTTAATATTTAATAATTGCCAACAATGTTTCAAATAATACTATTCTTTTCCTAATATGTCACAAAAGATCAGGATATTTCCGGACCCCAACCCAACCAAATTCGCTGCAAGTACCTCCCCTGAAACAAATACAAGCCCCATGCAATAACGCTATCGAAAGGCCGGCAATCGATAGCTCGCCGAATGCAACCGGGCGTTGTGGAGGCGGCGTTGTCAAAAACAAAAGCAAAAAGAAGAAAAAAAAGAAGAGACGAATTCCAAAAGCAATACCACCAGAAGCACCCGCAGAGATAACCAGGAGAGATCACCCCAGCCAAGCGCACCGCACACCCTCCCATCCAATCGATCCTCGCCAGAGTTTTGAGCAGCAGGGAGCCGAGCAGGATGAAAATCACAGTGACCACCAGCGATGACAAGGTCTTCTGCCTGGATGTGGCCAAGGACCTGGAGCTGGAGAACCTGAAGGCCCTCTGCGCGATGGAGATCGGCGCGGATGTGGCCCAAATAGCAGTTTTATTCAATGGACGCGAGCTGACCAACGACAAGCAGTCGCTGCAGCAGTGCGGCGTCAATGACGGCGACTTCATCTTGCTGGAGCGCCGAAGGATAGCCAATCGGCCAGGTGAGCGAAAGCGTCGGGAATGGAATATGAACCAGATTCCAGATCGGGAGGGCTCTGAGGCGGGAACCAGAGGCCATTAACCGGCAACTGGGTCACTCCATTTCGAAAGAACCTTCTCGCATTCGTGGTGAAATTTGAAATGCGCATCCGTCTCCGAGCAGGGCTTTTGTGACACTGGCCAAGATTGGCGACTGCCTGTTGCAATGAGTGTGGAAAGTAGCGTTGTTTACCTTACTGAGAACCCTTTGTGTTATCTGGAATTTCGGGAAAAGAAGACTATCTATATATATTTAGTTACATCGCAAAGTATTTGGAGGTACTATTACCTTTCTCTGGAGCACTTTCTCCCATGTACTTAGTGATAAACAGTAGCTAGGTACAAAGTTGAGTATATATTTAATGGAAGTATTTATCTATCCAAAAACATTTTGTTGAATGAAAAGTTCCTCAATATACCTAACTATTGTATTTAGTTAACATGGAACCCTTTGTTTACCTATGATTCAGAGAGGTACCACGTAGTATTAAAATGTTTTTAGGGTATTTATTAACTTAGCTAAAAACTTGTATTTAAATTATACTAGTAGATAAAAAGTACAGTGAGAGTACAAATGAGAGTTCCCATAAAAAATTAAATTTAGTATTTAAAAAAAAGGTAATCGCTCTGATTTCACTTGTAATTCAGTAAGGAGAAATGCTAAAAAGTGTAATTTCGTACTTTATCTATAAAATACAATGTAACACATAAACAATTGCTAATTTGTTATTGGTTGTATTTCTTAAATATCTTGCTTATTATTTGTGTTTAACAAAAGTATTACTTATTGCATCTCCACATCTGCATGTGTGTTCGCATTTAGCTATTCCTTTTTTGTCGATCACTTTTTTGGAAAAGCGCAGATTTTTGCGGCGCAGTTGGTGTTAAAAATAAACACGTTGTTTGGTTTTTTGCGATTCGCCGCCTCCACTGGCACCTTTCTTTTTGCATAGCATTTACTGTGCGAGGTTGAGGGGTCAGTGCGGTGACGAGGCTTATCTCTGCGCCATCCGATTCCCATTCTGAATCCCACTGCAGTGTGTGGTACATAGAAGAGGCGGAGGATTAGGAGAAGGAGGAGGAGCAGTAGCGGTAGCAGCGGCAAGTGCCTGGCTGTCTTGGATCTTCTTCATCTGCTGGCTAATGTTTTTTGACCCCAGCGTGCGTGGTTGGCCTTGTTGTCTGGCCTGTTGGAATGGGATCGAGATATATATCTTTGTCTTATTTTATGTTTTGCCAAGTGGTGACTGCTGCATGCAGGTGTGGGCGGTGCAAAAATTTCGATTTCACTTGCTCATTTCGCATTGGGTATATTGGTGATCTGGATTATATATAGTAATATATTTTAAACAAAATCAGAACCATTTCAAAAGGACTTATTATTTGTAATATAAAAAACGAACTTCGCAAATAAAGTACAAATATTATTAAATACTGAGAATTCCCTAAATAAGAACGAATAAAAATAGCTTCAGTAATAGCCGAGTTATGGTCTAGAGATTATTGGTAATATCCATTAAATGCTGATCATGAGTATATAATATATTTTCTATGGTTTTCTGATAACAATTAATCTTGCTTTGGATGACTTTTTGGCTCTTTCTAATATATTGGAAACCCTTTTTGCAGGCGCTAACCCTTCGGCGATCAGCAACATGGACTTTAGCAGTATCGCCGTGCCCGGGACGAGTTCCGGCGGCAGTCCGCCGGGCAACCAGCTGGGAGCACAGCCGCAACTGCAGCAGCAGCAACTGCTCCACAACCCCACAGACATACCCATGAGCGACGAGTTCAATGTGAACTTCGACGACGATCCTGCGACGGTGCGCCAGATGTTCCTGTCCAGTCCAGAGACATTGGCGCTGCTGCGGCAATACAACACCCGGCTGGCGGAGGCCATCGATTCCGGGGATCAGGAGACCTTCGCTCGGGTGCTGCGCGAACATATTACGGAGCGGAAACGACGGAACGAGCAACGGATGCGGATGATCCAGGCGGATCCCTTCGATGAGGAGACGCAGCGGCTGATTGCGGAGGAGATTAAACAGAAGAACATCCAGGACAATATGGCGGCGGCCATTGAGTACAATCCGGAAATCTTCGGCACGGTTACCATGCTGTGAGTAGATAATTATCCCCCTTTTTTCCCTGGTTGTGATCCCAACGCGGGTTCTCTGTCCTCTCAGCTATATCAACTGCAAGGTGAATGGCGTGCCGGTAAAGGCCTTTGTGGACTCCGGCGCCCAGACAACGATCATGAGCAAGGATTGTGCCGAGCGCTGCCACGTCAATCGACTGATCGACACGCGCTGGAATGGCGTGGCCAAGGGCGTCGGCACCCAGCCGATTCTCGGCAGGATCCACATGGTCCAGCTGCAGATCGAGAACGACCATCTGACCTCCAGTTTCACGGTGCTGGGCGAGCAGCCAATGGACATGCTGCTGGGCCTGGACATGCTCAAGCGCCATCAGGTGGGTGATTATTTGATTATTCTTGTCCCGATTAAACCTAATCCCTCTCTCGCTGCAGTGCCTCATTGACTTACAACGGAATCTGCTGATCATCGGAACCACCGGAACGAAGACGCCCTTCCTGCCGGAGAGTGAGCTGCCGGTAGGGGCTCGACTTACCGGCAACTCTGAGGACTCGATGGAGCAGCAGGCCATTTCCGATGCCATCGAGCAAAGCAAGCGGGAAGGCGGCGGTGGAGCTGGTGGAGCCAGTGGTAGTGGTAGTGGTAGTACAAGTGCAATAGCTGCCGGCGGCGGACCCAACACGATCCAGCCGCTGGACCGCTTCACCGAACAGGACGTGTCCGATCTCATGGAGCTGGGCTATCCGCGCAGCGATGTGCTCACCGTCTTGAGGCTCTGCGGAGGCAATAAGCAAGTGGCCAGTTCGGTGCTGCTCAGCCGTGGAGGGGGTTTTAGCTGAAGACGGGGCAGGACCAGGACTAGGATTGCAACAGGATGAACCACAACCAGAACCAGAACCACCACCATTACCAACCGTTCCAACGAAATACTCCGAGCAATACCAAAAACACAATCGAACACAAACGGAATGAACACAAAAAAAGATGAAAAAAAAAAAAACAAAACAAAAAAAATAGAAGGAAGGAACAGAGAAATCGCGAACGAAACTTTCTAATTTAGTGAAATTTTTGTAAACTAAAGCCACTTTTTTATACAAATCGTTGTTACGATATACAATAGCTAATTAGGGTGCAATTCCAGCAGCGATCATTTTTAAACGATGGAGAACAAACACACATAGCAAGGGTTGGTTTTTTCTAGAGAATATATTAAGAGCGTAAATTAAAAATTAAGACAAAAGTACGAAATTGCAAGATATATGGGAGTACACTAGGCATTGGCATTGGCATTGGAATACACAACAAAATCAACGGTGATGGAAACAAGCCGCAGCAAAAACTGAAAAATAGAAACCGTATTACGAAAAATTACGCCTGACTATAAATTTATACATCTACAATATATGTATATATATATATATATATTACCATATATACACATGATTATACAAACAAAAAACGGAACAGATTTTGATCTAGTATTTAAGGCTGCTCTGTCAAACGAAATGAATTGGGTTCTTCTCTAATAAAGGTCGAGAGTATTGTTTTGGATATGGAAAAGAAGAACGATGCCTTTTTGATTGGTTTCCTCTTCTATTTAATATAATTTATAATTCCAATTTTGGTTATGGAAATGAAAGATAATGCTTCAGCTCTTCTTGGTTTTCTCCTCCTCTTTAATATATATAAATTTCTATAAATTAGAAAAATTAGCGGAGTTTTCCACGGCTTTTCCTCGGCTTTGCTGCGCGCACACACACGCAACGCAGTTCGGTCTGGATTTTTTCTTATTTTTTATCGCAAATATTGTAAAAGTTCTGGCTCTAGTTTCTGCTGGTGATCCGGTCGCTACTGTTCCCGCTCTAATCCTCCTCCTCATCATCCTCGTCGTCGAGCGCGCCCGCCGCCGAAGAGGTCTTGTGGTTGAACTCCTTCTCTGGATCGAACTGCATGCCCTCCTGGTCGGCGGCATCCTCCTCGTCGTCGTCGCCGGCCACCTGGGCATTCTCCGCCTCGGCACGCTCCAGACGTCGGGCCAAATCCGCCTCGTCGATGGCGGTGACCAGTTTGGGAGCCATGATCACCTTGAACTCGCCCTCGTACTTGATGATCTCGGCGCGGATGTTCTCGATGGCCACCTCGAGGGCCTTCAGGCCGTCTGTCTTCTTGGTGGTGGCCGTGGTCATCACGTAGCTGGAGGGGAACAGATGGAGGGAAGCCATTATAATAAATTATATTTATGATGTAATCAAGCGGAAGTCTGGCTCAATTTTGGGGGTTTTTAGGATCGGGGACGGGGACGGGCATCGGGATCGAAACTTACAGTGGCGGCGCAATCAGGTTGATGCGGATAGGCAGCTCCTCGGTGCTCAGCTCCAGACCCTTGGTGAGCGATGCCTTGACCGCATCGATGCCCTCGTAGCCGTAGCAGGAGCACTCGATGTCGGCCCGGATCTTCACCGTCGGCGAGACGAGCTTTCGCTTGATGTTGCTCAGCAGAACCTCCTTGGTCTCCGGGTCCAGGTTGCACTCGTCGAAGACGGAGGGGTCCGTCACCGACTGCTTGAAGATGTCGTAGGCGACCGTTTTGCTGTTGTACTTCTTCTCGAAGTACCAGGCGGTCTTCTGGTAGAGCTCCTCCAGCTTCTCGTTGCCCTCGCATCCAAGGATGTCGGCGACGTGGCGCAGCAGGGAGTTGATCGCCTTGGCCTTGGCAAACCTCTCCGTACACTTCTCCACATCCTCAGGGGAAACACGACGCTTGGACAGATCAATGTAGCCCTTCTCCTTGTCAACACGAATGACCACCACGGGCTCGGTCTTGCCAACGCGGATCAGCTTGTTGATGGAGCGGATACGACGGCGGGACAGCTCAGAGAGCAGGATCATGCCCTCGATGTTGTTGTACTCCAGCAAGTGGACGTAGGCGCCCATTTCGGCGATGGACAGCACATTGACCATGACGACATCCTCGATCTCGGGATACCGCTCGTTGTAGAAGCGCGACGTGAGTGCCATGTTGTGGTTCGAGTGATTTGAGCCTTCTCCGGTTTGCAAATGCAGTTCGAAAAGAGAAAATTCACTTGAATTCACTTGGAAAAAAAACGTGTACAATTTCTGCCGAGCCTTGGGAAGAAGAAGAGCTGTAGCGGCGACCAGTGCTGGGCAACGGCCAAGCGCGGCCTTTTGACATAGGCGGCGAATTCAGCCCGAGCTGCGATATCCAGCACTAAATCCTCGATATGTTAAACAATGCATTATTAATAATATTTAATCACCAGGGTTAGGAAAGGATATTTGCAAATTGTTTACATAGATTTAATTAATAATTTAATTTTGAGTTACATTTTATTGTATAATTTTTGCCCTGACAATGGCTTTGGTTAAGATTAAACATAATTTTGTTATATTCAAAAATAAATCTTTTTTGTGAGAAGCGAATTTCGTTTTTAAATTGTTAGTACAAAACTTACTCACTTTGGCTGGAAAAGTGACCTTAATTTGAAGCCATATTTTTCATTTACATCTTCTTAATACTCAAACATTATTATCGGTGCTTTAATTTGATTGAAAAATAAATTTTCAAGAAGAGTTTCCCCATTCAATACACGTTACAAAAATTTATTTTAACGAGTTAATTTAAAAAACGTTATGTTATCGATAGTCGGATCGCTAGTGCTGTAAAATGTCCATCGCGGCGAATTCGGCAATGCCGCACTGCTCTATGAAAGTGCGGCAACTGCGAAATATCACTTAACCAAGTGATAGTCAATGAGATCGACTAAAATTCGATGAAATAAAATGATAAAGACTAAATAGTTGTCAGGGAGACATGCTGGCAGGGAAAACCGGTTTTGAATTTGCTCTTGTTTAATGAGCGCCACCATGGTGTGTGCACACTGGTCGGGCGCACGCGGCGAAAAAGGTCAGGCAGTCAGTCTGCGGATTGCAGCGAATTCGCTCATTTGAAAAAAAAAAACATGGCTGGAAGAGGTGGTTATGAACACGCTAGGTAAATATTATTAATTATTTTCGGTATATGGCCAACGTTCGCCAATTGCCGGTCGATCGGCTAAATCGGAATGCCATCGGCCATGTGACGCGTGTGTTTATGCAAGTGAAATCGTGTTAATTAGCTCGAATCGAGGCAAATGCACGCGGTTTTTTGGGGTTTGGGCAAAAAGGCAACACCAACACCAACAACCGTCCATCCATCCCACCAACACAGACGCGCGCACTCGCCCGACTCACACACACCAACGCATACATACATCGTATACATATACGTATACGTGTCGGTCGTTGGTCGCCGCCTTTGTCAGTGTGTGCGTGTGCGAGAGTGTGCGTGTTTTTCCACATTCTTTTTCTTTTTTATTATTTTTTTCAATATTTTTTTTTCTTGTTTCGGTTTTCTCGCGTTTTTCGCTTTTCGGGAAATTCTGCCGCGGCAGGCGTTGGCTGCGCCCAGCCAGCGACGCCAGCAGAGAGCGGCCGGCGACGGCGGAGCAGCTGCATCCAAAATAGCCACCACAATGGTTGGTTGGCCACCGAAATTAGCCTCCAAAACAAAGTGAAAAAAAAAATGAAAATGCAAAAAAATGCGCGCGCTTTTCCCAAACTCCGCAATTTGCATGTGCATTTGACACCTGTCCCAGTTGCTGTTGCTGTCCTCCGGGTGTTGTGTTGCTCTTGTTGTTTGTGGAAGTTTCAGCGGGGGAAAAAGAAGAGGCATGGAAACGGATTTCTGGCTAGCCCTTTGATTCGAGGAATTCCCCGAACTAATACTTCCTGGAATATTTGTAAATTCTTGGGAAATTCCATGCCAAACCCAAACAAAAGATAACCGATATATGTATAGATAATTAGTTCCAATGCGGTTTGACAATATTGTAAACGAAATATACATTTCCGGGCAATTCTAGAAAATTTCGATTTCGTTTTTCGAATATTATTTAACTATCAAAGTATCTGGAAATTTGAAATTCTTGAGGTTTCCAAGCCGAATCAAAAATCATTCCCACAACGATTTGAAACTCTTCACAGTTGAAAACATTCCATATAAAATACTATTTTCCCAATAATTGTTTATTAATAAACCCCGTGTTTTTTCCCACCATCTTCCAGAGGCGGATTCGGTGGAGAACGGCACCTGAAGCAGTTGCCAACGGAACCGCCCTTCATCGCATTCGTCGGCAACCTGCCGCAGGGCCTGGTGCAGGGCGATGTCATGAAAATATTCCAGGACTTCGAGGTGAAGAACGTGCGGCTGGTGAAGGATCGCGAAACGGATATGTTTAAAGGTTTCTGCTACGTGGAGTTCGAAACCCTCGACAACCTGGAGCGGGCGCTAGAGTGCGACGGGCGGATCAAACTGGACGATTTGTCGGCGCCACTGCGCATCGATATTGCTGATCGCCGGAAAAATGATCGGTATGTTCAGGGGAATACCCGGGGGAAATAAATGCGGGAAGCAATAAAATAATATATTCAATTTAATTATTTATTTGTTTAGTACCAAAATTTATGGTAAATATGGCAAATATTTGCATTATTATATATTTGTATTTGTATACCTATTACTCGTGAAGTAAACGGATTCACAAGATATACATAAACATTTCTTGAAAGTTTAACGATTTGTTTGGTCTTTATATATCTAAATTTCAAAGTCCATGCATTTTGAATAAGTTTTTAAAGATTATTTTGACTAAAACTGTAGCCTCATATTGTTGCTGTAGTAGTCATAAGTAGGAAGTCGTAAAATATATTTACATTGAGGTAGTAGAGTGGCATTACTGGTATCGAATGTTCCAATCCAACGTTCAATCTTGTTTACGATCTATCCGATTTGACCATTTGAAAACCATAGTTTTCTTTCTGCTGTTTTAAAAAAAAAATAATAATTTATTATTATTATGTATTAAAATGTTGCATCTTTCCATTTCTGCATATTAATTCTGAATTTATCCGTTTTGTTTCACTTTTAGCCCTGGAGGCGGCGGTGTTGGAGGAGGCGGCAATGGCGGCATGACCCGCGATGGCGGCCGAGACGGATTCCAGAAACGCGGCCCGCCTCGCCAGGGCGGCAGCGGTCAGTCCGGCTTCAGTCGGGGCGGACCCGGCACCGGCGGCAACGGCGGTGGTGGTCGCGAAGGCGGCGGCGGATCGGGTAATCGCGGCGATAGTAGAGGTTCGTACAATGATAATTATGGTGGTCACAATGATAGAAGTCGCGGCGGCGGCGGTGGCAGCGGCCCAGGCTCCGGCGGTGGCATGAATAGAGGATACAATGGTAAAGCATTTTTATCTGCCGTCCAACCAAATCAATCAATCAATCAATCAACCAACCAAAACAACCAACAACACGTAGCTGCATCCCTCGTAGAGCTGCCAAAAGTAGTTGATTCTGATTCTGATGCTGATTACGATTCCGAATTCCGATTCCGTATCCGATCCTGATGCTACTCATAATCGATTCGATCCGCGATAGAGCGACTCCCACAACTCCTTTCTCCGGCTTTCAGTTCTGTTCTGCTCCCCGATCCCCGTTTCCTGATCCTGCTTTTCAGTTGTTATCCACCTGCGAATCTTCAGGCTGATCTTGAGTTGGTTTTGCTTTGCTTTTCTTCTTTGCCAGTCTCTGGGCTGGGTCGATTCAAATATAATGAGTTCATTTTAACATTTAACATTCAAAAATAATTATAAAAGTTATAAACTAATTGAGACCTTTAAAAACTCTATAAAATTATAGGTCACAAATTAATAATTTCAAGATTCGATTTTGCATCTAAATTCAGCTCCATAGGTTCTGATTTTTTGTATATTTTCGGAGGAAAGATATTATCCTACGTTACAATCTCTTTGCACTCGACCCAGTCCAACCTTCCTTAGATAGCTCTCTAGCTCCCTTGTATCCAGTATCCACATCCGTAGCCTAAGCACACTCTTTGATAGATTTGAAAAAAAAAAAAAAACGAAAACAACTTTCCACCCGCACGCTTTGTACCTTGTACTTTGAATTTGAACTATAAACTATGAACTGCATTTAGCCAGCATGCTGAGCCTTATTGTAATACCGGCCCAAAGCCTCTCCTGGCCAAGAATCCCCCATTACCGGACTTGTAATCCTCTAATCGCATCATTCGTTCTTGTAGATCGGCCGGCGAATCGGGGTCGATATGGAAACTTCAACAACGACGATCGGTTCGATCGAGGCGGCAACCAGGATCGCGATCGTGACCGCGGTCAGCGCGAGGGCAGCTACGGCAATCAGTCGCGCGACGGCGATCGCTACAACAACTTCAGCCGGCACCGCGACCGCGAGCGCACCCACTACAATCCCAACCAGCAGAGCGAACGTCCCAGCGGCGGAAGTGGAGGAGGTGGAGTTGGTGGAGGTGAAAGAGGAGGCGGTGGTGGAGGCGGTACCGGTGGCCCTGGAGGAGGTGGAGGTGGCGGTGGCACCTCGATGGGCGCCATTGGTAAGTTATACCCCCCCAAAAAGGAATTCATAATTGAAGTACACTGGTTGCTTTTTATACTTCTGGTCTGACAATGACAATAAAAAACCCATTTGTGGTCGATAAAAATAACCTAGACCAGGAATATGAGTAGCAACCCTCGTTAAAGCTCGAGAAACCTTATTAATTTGTCAAATTTGCCTTACTAGACGACTCGGAACGGCCACGCCTGCAGCTGAAGCCGAGGAGCATTGCCGCACCCATCAATGCGGTGGCCGAGACCAAGCAGTCGGCATCCATTTTCGGGAATGCCAAGCCACGCGAGGAGAAGTTGAAGGAGCTGCAGCAGAATGTCGATCATAATGGCGATAACTAGTGCGTGCAGGAATCATCGGTTCGCAATATAAAATGCCTGATATGATATTTTGGTCAGAGATGAGGAGGAGTGCAGCAGTTGGATGATGGGGAGGAGAACGAAGAGGATTGGGAGCAGAAGGAGGAGCATCAGCAGAATGCATATATAAACACATACATTAATTAATAATAATACTACGCTACATACCTATTATATACGAAAGATATGTACTACACATTACAAGAACGATTATGAAACAACAGGCTGGCCTCTGTGTCTCTGTGTGAAGTGTCCAGTGTCAGTCAGCGAAAGTCAAGCAACTTAACAGCAGCAATGCAGCAGCAACAGCAACAGCGGCGGCAGCAGCAGCAGCAGCAGCAATAATAGCAGCAACATCAACCGCAGCAACATGAAAGCAAAGCCAGCTATCTTTCTTAATCAATGCAGCAGCAGCAGCAGCAACAGCAGCAACCATCAACAGCAGCAACAATGGAAAGTCTATATATGTTAGTCTTTAAGCAGCGATAAACTTTAGTCTCGTGCATATAGCCCATATATATACCATATGACCCGTGTATAGCAGCTGTATGCACGCTGCTATTTGTTAGTTAAGTATTGCGTATATAAACCAACAAACAAAGCAAAACAAAAGTTCTACCATTAAGGCATAAATAGTAAACGCAAAAACAAAGCAAAACAACATAAACAAACAAAACAAAAACAAAAACAAGAAGCAAAAAAAAAAAAAGAAAACTATACTAAAAAAAGTAAAAACTCGAAAAACAAAAACAAAGCAAAAATCGAAAACGGAAAACTTTTTTGACAACACGTTCAGCGTAGCAGGCAGGCAATTTATACCGTTTATATAGGAAAAACTAAAATCTAAAAAAACAACAAGAAACCCAATAACTACAATTATTGAACTTGAACATATATATATATATATATGATATAACTTATGAGCAAACACCAACAACAGCAACAGCAGCAGTAACAACAACAAGAAAAAAAAATAAAAACCGATCTTATTAAGGAAAACAAATCGCAGGCAAGAAGCAGAACACCAACTACGTACGTAAAGAAAGCTAAAAAAGCAACAAAAAAATGTAAACAAATGGATAAGTTGATGAAATGTTGAAAATGGAAACATCAGGAAGAAGATGAAGATTGTGAGGAGTAGTAACAACAATAACAACAACAAGAAACTTTATATTTATATATATTGCGGAACAAGCAACTACATAAATCTATGTGTAACTGAAGCCAAGTCTAAGTCGCAAATCCATTACGCCGCTCTGTCGCTCTGTCTGCCTTTTTATAATACTTCTCTTATTTTTGTATCAAAACATTCTGAGTATGATTTCTTGGCTTATTTCTTTATTTTTTTTTTATATAATTTTAGTTTCCCAAACTAAACTAAACACACACATCTGAATTCTTTTGTAGATAACCCCAACTCTGTATAAGACGATAAAAGTTATGAAAACGAAAATGTATAAATTTAATTGTTGTTGTTTGTGTTTGTTTCGAATTTTCTTTGGCACATCCACACAAAATTGTACGTAAGCAGAAAAGTTTGAATCCCTTTTTTATACCTTTAGTTTTGTTTCTCCTCTCACAACATTTTTATTAAATGCCACATGTTTTTTTTTTTTTGTATCTTGCAAGAGCTGATAATACGCGAAAGTTGTAAATTAATTTGAAAATAAAGCAAAAAACATTTACATAAGAATACTACATGCACGGTTCTGTTTTGGTGTTTGGATTATTCGGCATTTGATGTTCGGTTCCGAGTGCTTGCTGAGTTCTCCGAGTACTTTGTACATACAAAAACGAATCGAAACGAAACGAAAAGATACGATACAGCTTCCCTCGCCGGGAGGGAGGAGTATCGGGAAATTGTTGAGTTGCCTTGTCGGGATCCGGGTTCCATTCCCCCATTTTAATTGCGATTTGTGTCCCCCTGCACCCCTCTCCAGAGAACGCGCAACACTGAACACCACTTAAACGAAAACTTAACAGAAAACAACAGAACAAACAGACTTGACAGACAAGATAAACCAGAGTTAACCGCGACCAGATGGCGCAGCAAACATGAAGCAAATACAGTTAAAGTAACGATTACGTTTAATATATATATATACATATATTAAAATATAAAGCTAAAGATAAACTTAACATTTAATTTTTAGCACTAATACCGTAAGCAGTCAAAGATTTACACACTAAACGAGAAATGGACAAACAATATTTGTAACTCCTCTAAAAGCAAAAATAAATTTACAAAACCTAACATAAATCGAAATACGATCAAGTTGATGAAGCCTACTTAAATGCTGCTCTCAAAACCTTATTAAGAACTTTGATATGCATTTTAAAACGCCCATAAAGACAAAGAATTGTTTAAATTACGATTAATAAAATAAATTAAATGAAATGAAAAGAAACGAAATGAAATGAAAGGAAAAGAAAGAAAAAAAAAAAACAAAAGCAAAAGCAACACTAAATGAAAAAGGAGAATTTATACAAAGCAAGAGTTAGACATTAACTTACATCATAACAAATCTATATATACACACAAATATAAATAAATAAATATACCTACGCTATGATTAATGACGAAACTGATTGAGTAAGCCAGGAATAAATAGCAATTCTACTCTTAGCATCCACAATAAATTCACAAACACAACAAAATTAGCAACCAGTTAGAGAAAAAAACAAACACACACACGGACGGACGGTGAGAAGAACAATTTTTTACCAATTAACAATTAACAATTACCAATTACAACAACACCAGCAAAGAACGCAAAAAGCTGCTAACTTCATGTAACTTACATAACAAACAAATTAATATAAAATATAAATCAAAGTCAAATCAACAGACAACAATATTTAATTAAGTGAAAGACGAACGAAAGCTAAACAAATTCACAATCCATACACAACATTATAACGAATATATATATATATACATAATATATATATATATATACATATAAAAATATATATTTTTTGTTGTTTGAACATTTTGTACGATACGTATATATACATATATATACACATAACTAAATAAATAAATAAAAGAACTATAATACAGCCGGATGCATTTGGACTTGGACTTGGGTTTGATGTTGGGTTCCATCCTCGCCTTCCATCTGAAGGATCCTGAACTGAAACGGAAGGATCTGTACCACCAATCGATGGAGAGTAAAACACGAATGGGTTTTCATTTGCATTTCAAATTCAATTAAATCTCATTTTATTTCAGTTTTGTTTGTTTGTTTTTTTTTTTGTTTTTTTTTTACAATTTATTAAGCTAAAGTGTGAAAAAATTTCGCTTTAATTTATATATATATATATATCCTTTTGTTTTTGTTTTGTTTGTTTTGTTTTTTGTTTTCATTTATTACATTACAATATTTTTAGGTTGCCCATTTGTTAATTTGATTTATTCTGTTTTGTTTTTTTTATTATAAATTTTTGTTCTTTATAAATTATGATTTATTCTGTTTTGTTTTTTTTATTATAAATTTTTGTTCTTTATAAATTATATATAAATTATGCAACTTGTTAGAGAACTAAAAAAGCGTTAATTATTTATATATAATGGAAATAAAAATCGTTTATTCATTAGCGCTGTTTCTTTGGGCATTTCCTTTGCATTTGCTTTGTTTACGTTTTAGTTCATATTTTTTACATTTAGATGTTATTGTGCAGTTTTGGTTTTCCTTCTTCATTTTTGTTGTTTTTGTTTTTGTTTTGGTTTGTTTTGTTTTTGGGTATGCTTCTTTTTTAAATTTTTAATTTGAATTAACTAATTATAATTCATTCATTTTTTTGCGTAATAAACTAATTCAGGCGTTTGTTTCTTTCGTTTTTTGTATTGGTTTTTTGTTTTTGGTTTTGGTTTTGGTTTTTGTTTCTCATTTATTTTTAAATACATTAATCGAATATATCTTTATAAAAACAATTTTTGTCTGTCTGTGTGTGTGTGTGTGTGGTGTGTGTATTACGAAGTGTTTCTGTTTGTTTGTTGGTTGCCGGTTTTTGTATTTCCCTTTTTCCCTTTTTTGTTTTTTTTTTCGAATAAAATGAATACATACAAAAATGGTTGTTGTTTTTCATTTGTCCCATATAGATATTACCCATACGTTGTTATAAAAAAAATATATATGTATATATTTATATTAATACGTGTGTGGCTCAAACTTAATGGATTCCTTGTGGTAGCTGGTAAATACTCAGATTCTGTCGAAAAAATCGATAACAAGAGGGGCCCAATGACGTTCAATTGAGAATCGAAGGTTTTGCCCACGAAAAAACATTTAGATGTATGACAGCGATCCATCCATCTATCCATCTATCCATCCATCCATCCATCTATCTGATCACGTTCGTTAATCGCTATTCGTATTATTTGTATTTTTTTTTGCAAGAATTAATTATTAAGAGTATCGCTAAATACAAGTTAAATGTCCCTTTAAAAAACTAGAAAACAAAATGCAGATCGTGTGTTTGTATGTGTTGTATCTGTGTGTGTGTGTGTGTGTTTCTGTGTGTGTGTGTGGCTTGTGTCTGTTTGTCAAGCAAATGGACAAAGTGTTATACTACACATACTGTTATACTGCTACATAAATATACTCATATTATCAT